>JANZLC010000009.1:5375721-5393946 GCA_026413385.1 Erythroxylum gracilipes
GCCAATACTGCCGCGCGACTACACTGAGCAACGAAACGAAAGGACAGAGACGGCTGATCGATCGCGAAGGCTGAGCGCTCGGTCGTCGCTTGTCCACGCCTCGTCCGACCCTCAACTTCTAACACTCATTACTTTTTTTCTTCTCACTTGACTGAAATCACCATATCATTTTCTCTTTTGACATGCTCGTCCCCCTCTAATGTCATACGGCCATAGCTTCCTTTCTTGTTCATGCTTCCTACAACTTAAACATTTTGTAGACTGAAAATTCGCGGGCTTCTCCTACAAGCCTCCTTAAGTCTTGCATTTTATTCTATTTCACTAACTACTTAATACTTAAGCCCAAGACTCCAAGCCCGAGCTTTCATCTTTCTCATTTAATAAATGGACCTTAGCCCACTTTCCATGCTTCTTCATGTAAAAGATACATCAAAAGCTACAAGCCCAATCGAATACCTTAAGCCTTGCAAACATATTTAACTTCCTAATGAGCTCTTGCAATTCAACTTATTCTTTTTACCTTCTAATAACTCAGAACACTTTCGATTCATATAATTTCTTTTTAATACTAATAATACCTCACAAAATAATCATAACTTAAGCAATAAAATCCTTAATTTGTTCCAATCAGATTAAAAATATCAAACTAAAATCTCATAATAATTTAAACATGCTTAATGCGAATCGGGGCCCAACATAGACTTTTGACTACGAATTCTAGAACATAGTGAAAAAAATGTAGGCAATAAGCATATTTTACATAGTGCATCCTAGGACCTCGACACTATATAAGCCTACAAAACCCTAACTTCCTCCTTCCTATTACCTATTAACTCAAAATTTCCCTCAAATCTCTTACTTCAAGTACCAAATTTCACCATTCAAACACTAACTCCTTTCTTAAAACATAAAACTCTTCTTTTAAAACATCAAATTATCCTTTAAACATTAAGTTTCTACATTTAGAGGGATAAAATTGAGTATTTTGACTTGTAGAATTTCTCAAAGATTTTGAGCATACATCTTGGGTTTTACATTATCCAAGTTGATTTCATCAACCTTAAGGTTATAGTATTAGTACATTGAAGTTGAGTATTAAGTTTGAATTGGACAAACTTGTGGAGTGTGTACGAATATTGTAAAATTATGAAAAATATTGGCTTAAGGTTATAGTATTAGTACATTGAAGTTGAGTATTAAGTTTGAGTTGGACAAACTTGTGGAATGTGTACAAATATTGTAAAATTATGAAAAATATTAGCTTTGGGTTGTGGAATTGTGTTGATTGTGATATATTATGTTATAGTGTGGCTTCTGTGAGTGTTGGGAGTGTTGAAAAAGTTTGTTCAGGTGACAATTTATGGAGTGAAAATTTGGAGTTGACTAATTGAGTATGAAGGGATGCCTCTAAGATATAAGAGAAAGGCTAAGAGGAGTAAGGTTCCTACTTATTACCATCTCCTCTAAAGAACATTTCAAAGTTCACAAATTTAGAGAACGAGGAATGGTATAATAAGAGGAGAAACAATCATATGTTCAATGAAAAAACCATAATCCTAAATATTAATAAGGTCTTTTAAGATTTAAAACATGCTTTGAATTTTGCAATGAGTTCATTTGTTTGAGTTTATTAGGAGAGTATTACCTAGATGCAATAAAGGAGTTTTATGTCATCATAGAGGAGAATCCTAAACCAATTTACTCTTATACCTAGAGTACTAAGGTAATGATTTTTTAAGAGATAATTAAGGATCATCTTAAGCTACCATCAGAAGGTAGGAGCTTAATTTTTTTATAGTGGGAGGTCGTCAGGGTATAACGAACGGAACCCAAGGGATGCATGGTATAGGTTTATATTAGGGATCACTTATTATGTTAGACGAATGCACTCCTTATGTAAGCACCTAAATATATAAGCTCAATTAATGGCTTATGTTTTGAGCCTTAATATATAGCATCAGTCCAACCGGTTAAACCATATTCAAACCATGGATTTTTCCTATTGAACCTACTCTTCAATGATTTAAGTGACGCACGATTGATCTAATTATCATCTTTGATGATGCAATCCATTAGCAATGTGATTCGATATGGGTCACAAGATAAAAATTTTATATTTTCAGTATCAATTAGTCAAATTTTAGAGAACCAAGAATAGACCTTTCCATTTTTGGGGTTGTGAAGACTAAAGTGACCAATTATATTAATGATGATTGGAATAGATTGTTTGGATGCACTTGTGAGGATAATAAGTGGATTAATCCACACATACGTGATATATAAGGCATCCAAACAACTTAGGGCAAGAGGGGAAAAAGGATGAAAATTATGAAGATGCTAAGGAGCAAGAAGAGAAGATCCAGACAATTGCTAGGCCATAGAGGGTAATGATGTAACAATTGATGTCATATATTGATAGCCTTTTTAAAGATGTAGTAGAGACGTGTGCCATAATAAATTTTATGGGGGCTTCCTTATAACATTTTCCACCATTGCCTCCACCGCTCCAGTGACTTTGGCTCGACATATATGCATGTAATTAGGTTTAAGATGCTTAGGAAATTTCTAATTATGCATTATGAAACTAATTTTTTTTAGGTAACTAAATTGAGAATTTAAAATTTTTTAATAACTTTTGATTTTATTATTTATATGCCTCTACACATCTAGATGTTAGATAAATTTTGAGTGCAATATAATGGTTCATGATAGAAAATTTTCAGTTTAATTGTACAAGCATTTAGGGAGTTTTTTGAACTCTTTTTTTTATTTTACTCTTATTGCATAATATTGAGGATAATGTTATTCTAAATATGGGGTGCAGAATAGATTTGATAGTATTAATCGAATTTTATTGATTTTTTCAAAAATTTCAAGGTTTTTGTATTTTTAGGTTTTTTTTAAGTTATATATCTGATTGCTTATTACTCACTTTAAGTTGATGGCATGAGTTTAAACACAATTCATAGTTGAGATTGATAGGTGAAAATTAGATGCATAATATGATCAAATGATTGTGATGCAATATTGACTTTATAATTGTTAGGAAACTAATTTTGTTAAGTGATTATACTTTCATTTGACTATAATGATCCTTTGAGAAATTTAAGCCTTCTTGCTATTTTTTTTTCAAATGTGATACCTGCTTTGATTTTGAATTTCTAGAGCTTGGATTTTATGTTTCTAAGATTACATATAAGATGGAGCATGTATTAAAATGATAAAGGAACTTAAGATTTGAGTTTGAGTTAAATTGCATATCTTTATATACCTTAATCTATTAGTAAGCCTTTTGAACATAATTTAAAATTCAAGAACTTTTTGATAACCCTTTCCTAAAGAACATTGAGCCTAAAAATAAAAACAAGTTTTTACTCCATATTTCATTATTAACAGAGCTTTTAATTATATTTTGATACTTTTTTTAGATTGAGATGCTAGAAATAAGGACAGGAGAATTAGCAAAGTATATAACAGAGATAATGTAAACAGAGGCTTCTTATGCTAATTAAAAGGTTCAAAGAAAATGAAAGGGAAAATAAAGTTTTGATTCTTATACTTGAAAAGAAAGAAAGAAAATGGGCAGTTACAAGAATATGAGGAGTTAGTAGAGGGAGGATTGGGTTTTTTTATTAATTTATTTGTTATTGCTCTACTAATTGTCAATATTTTTGTTTCTCCTATACCTTTTTCTTGGTTAACCTACTTAACCATTTAGCCCTATAATCCTAGTTAAGTCCATTTTCTTTTTCTTGTCCATATCTATTATAGTAGTGGAGATTATGTGATTTTTAAGCATGGTAAATTCACTTTCATAAGAAGATGATGAGAGTACCTCACCTAAACTGCAACACTTGTATGAATGAGCAACACCTTATGAGTACATATCAAATTGAAATGTTTGAACTTGATGAATAGGGTAGAATAGTGTTTGCTTTGTCTTATTTGTATTGTAGTTTATTTGAGATATATTATGTGTTTAAGTTTTGCAATTCAATTGAAACATGAATTCATATATCTAGTTTTGTTCACTATAGAGCTATTTAATGAGTTTAGGTCAATATTTGTAACTAACATTTAAGTAAACTCTCATGAGACTATAACGCCTCTACTAGGGACACATAATGGTTGAAAGGATAGTGGTATAAGCTAAATGCCATCGTACAAATATGAAAGTGAAATTAATTCTTGTTTTAGTTAGGAGTGTTTAATGATTTAGGATATAATAGTAATTGCTTGAGGATAAGCCATGAGTTGATAATAGGGGAATTTTGCAAGTTTATATTTTACATGTTATTTAGAGTTGAATTACTTTACATTTGACACTTCTAATAGCATATTTAATATGGATTTTATAATGTTTTCCTATGTTTAGTTATCTAATTAAGGAGATATTATATTCATCTAGAAGATAAGAAGATGGGACAATAATATTCATCTACAAGATAAGAAGATGGGACAACAATTTTGCAGAAGATATCAAAGGGTCAACTCTAGCTCAAAGATGTTGAAAATTTTGAGAAGTTAACAGAATATGACATAACATGCGCCAAATATGCGTGAAGACAAGCAAATATCTTTTACAAAGTTATGGAAAGTTAATAAAAAATTAAAAATGATGATAGAGTTAATCCTAGAATGTTGTCATACTCTTCATAATTTTAAGCAAGAAAGTTTAAAAATAAAATTGTCGTTGTTTATATCTTGGTATCAGGTTCTGATTATACATTTATTTGTGATACATAAAAGTTCCAGAACAAAATTGACATTAGTGACAATGCTATTTTGATGATGATTCTTATGAAAAATTTATGAGGATGTATTATTTCTCTAGTTTAAGTATTATAGGACTTTATTTTTATAATCCTAACTATAAACACTTGTATTATGATCAATATAGGAGGCTTTTAGAAGGTGTTTAAGAACCACCTTATTATTTTGTTATTGTGGTTTTAGTCTTTCTTGGTATTGGGGGAGAATTTAGAGCAAGATTGGAGGAGCTAATAACAACTTGTCTTCATCTTTCCTTCTACTGTTTTCTTTATATTGAGATTAAACTATTTGCATTATGACTTTATAATATTTGGTGGATATAAGCCTTAGTTAGGATAGAGATGTAGCACGTAAAGTATCTTCAATTATCTATATATGAATTGATTATTTGATTAGTTGAATTTATTCTCTTTGTTCTTGTTGTTGAATTTATGCATAGCCATCATAAATTCCATCTTAAGGATAATATGAAGGACCTAGAGGTAAAATATAATCTGTACGCTAGCAAAATAAATACCTTAGTGCTAAAGAATGAAAGTATCATAGACTTAGTGATAGACAATAGATTAAATATTCTTATTGAATTTGATTAGGTTAAATTGATCATTGAGATGTGGTAGTTGCATACCTAGATATACACATGTTCCCTAAGAGAGAAACTAGATACTTTAAGTTAAATGTTATTTTAACCTAGATAATTAAATTTGAACGATAACTAAAACCCCTTATAAGTGAACTTTGAAACCTTAACTTTTTTTTAATTATCCTTCACTAGCTTATTTGCATTATTTTATAGTTTAGTAGTTTAACTATCTTTTATCAAATCTAGTTTTTAGTTTTATTGTTAGGATAAGATTAATAATTATAAAGCATATCTCTTTGTGAGAATTGATACTATAGAATTACTCCAATTTTATGAACTTTCTACAATTGACTTCGTACACTTGTAGATCAGTTAGACCAACAATCAATAACTAAATTCATCTTAACGAATCAAGCTGTTGACATCATCAGGATTTTCATTCAAAGTTATTTCTATTATGACTTCTTTATCTTTGTTTATTGTTTTCATCATATTAAATGTGATTAGTGGTTGAATATTTTGTATGATTGAGTAAGGAAAGCCAAACACCGCCTAATGTTTGCTCTTTCATGGATGGATTTGTTTTGATTTATGAATTGAGATATATTTCTATGAGCTATCTTTCGTTAATCTTAATGTAGAATTAATTATGCTAGTATCATAAGTACCAACTAGGTTATTCTCTCTCGTTGAGGATGTCTCTCTCTCTTATCGATGACAAGTTTCCTTTAGTCTTTTGTTACCTATCTTGTGTTCGATCATGGCAGACAATATTTCTATCGACATGGCTAGTCTTTCCATTGAAGGTGAGGAGGATGAAGGAGTGGTGATTAAAGGGAAGGAGATCGTGGAAGATGGAATTGATTATTCTATGTGTTTGGTGGGATGCTTTCATTCGGATCGGAATATCAACTTCAACGCTATGAAACATACTTTGGCATCCCTATGGAGGCCTTTCATGGGGGTTATGATTCATGAGGAGGAGGATGGCACATATTTATTTCAGTTCTATCATGAAGTGGATGTGAGTAGGGTAATGGAGATGGCCCCTTGGACATTTGATAGCCAGCTGTTGCTATTGGAGAGGATGGGCGATTATTCTTATCCTTATGAGGTCCCATTATTTCATGTTCTTTTGTGGGTACAGGTACATGGTATGCGTTCTGGATTTATGTCAAAGCATGTAGCTGAGAAGATTGGCAATGCATTAGGGGAGTTTGTGGAGTCAGATCCTAAGAATTATGATAAGCCGAAAAAGAAGTTCATGTGGTTGCGGTATCGACAGGATGTAAGGAGGACAATTTGTCAGTTAATGCAATTAAGGAAGGATAATGGGGAGTGGTTTACTATGGATTTAGAGTTTGAGAAGTTACCCTGTGTCTGTTCCCTATGTGCATATTTGGGGCATACTAAGAAGTTTTGTCGATTACTACTTAACAAGAACAATGGTCCTCTTATCCGAAAACTTACGCCGTCTATCCGAGCTACAACTCATCGAAATCCCATGACTCTTGGATCACGGTGGCTAAGGGAGGGGGGAACGATGGAGGAGGGAGAAGAGTCCACGCAGAACTGGATTGGTAGGTCTGGAATGAGTGGAGTTCAAAATTCAAATGGGCGCTAAACGGATAAGGGAGGTGTGGATTCTACTAGCAATAAATCAGGGAATTCAAAAATGGGTGAGGAGGTGGATATGGAAGGTAGAGGTGATCTGGCGGGTAAAGATGTAGGTGTTACTATTATAGACCTTAAAAGAAGAAGAATGGGCTAAGAGCCCAAGAAAACAAAGAAGCCTAGTACTTTGGACAATGATGTTACAAGTTCTAGTACTGGTTCAAAAAACGGACCAACGGTGGGCGCTGTGAGTCAGCCCCTCCGACAAAAATGAGTTGCATAAGTTGGAACCGTCGGGGGCTTGGTAACCCTCGAGCAGTAAATTCTTTGCAGGAAATTGTTAGACTTAAAAGGCCAAATTTAATTTTTCTTATTGATACTCTTTGTAGTTCTTCAAAAATCAATGAAATAAAAGACCTCTTACATTATGATGGTTTCTTTTCGGTTGATAGTAGAAGCCACAATGGTGGACTTGCTTTGGAAGTCTATAAATACTATTTCTCTTATTAGTTCATGTGATAGATATATTGATGCTTTGGTAGATATTGCTAATGTGGGTGCTTGGAGGGTTACTGGTTTCTATGGTGAACCTAACCGATTTAGGCTATCAAATTCATATCAGTTATTACGTGTTTAGGCTTCGCATAGTGAGGAACCATAAGTATGCCTTGGTGACTTTAATGATATGCTTTATGGCCATGAAAAGCGAGGTAGAAGGCCTCAGCTATTGTCTCTTATGCATGGGTTCAAGATACAGTATCAGATGCTAGTCTTTATGATTTTCCTATGACTGGCTATCAATTTATGTGGGAGCACGAAAGAGATTCGGGCCAGCTTATAGAAGAAAAGCCTGATCGCATTTTGGCAACAGAAGTTTGGCGGTAGATATTTCTACATGCATATGCTTCGGTCTTGCCTATCTCTTTATCCGATCACCTGCCTCTCTTTCTTCAGATACGACGGTTTCCTTTAAATCAATCTTCAAAGCACAATTCTGATACTTCTTATGCCTGGACCTATAGCGTGCAGGTTCAAATTTGAGAACCATTAGACGAGGGAACCTTCTTATCGGGAACTTATTATTGATTGTTGGAATCATAACGTGGAATTACCACTTTCAGATAAACTCCAGAGATGCAGTCAATTGTTGTCGACCTGGGGTCAGGAACTTTAGAATGTCCATAAGATGGAGATGGATAATTGTTTAACGTCCATGACAATGTTGAGAGGGGTCTAGGATTTAAGCGAATATGGATAATTTTGTTGCTGCTAAAAATCGCTATTTTGAGTTACTATGTCAACATGAGGTGTACTAGAAGTAAAGAGCGAAGGAATTTTGGCTTAAAGAAGGTGATTCAAACACTCATTTTTTCTATAATGATGTTACAGTTAGACAAAAGAAAAGTCGGATTGAGCGACTTCAGGATGACAATGGAAGTTGGCAGACATGGGAGACTGGTTTGGAATCTATGGTCAATTTGTACTTCTCCAACATCTTTCGATCTTAGGTTTATGATGTTAACCCGGTTCTAAAACATATCCTGAAGTTGATTACTGAGGATTAGAATGAATCGCTACTTCGTCCTTATACTGCAGAAGAAGTAAAAGCTGCTGGTTTTCTATGATGCCGGACAAGTCACCTGGGCTTGATGGTTTTAACCCGGGCTTCTATCAGAAATACTGGGATATCATAGGTGCTGAAGTAGCTCAGACTTGTATTGTTTATCTTCATTTGGGCAATTTTCCCAGAGAGCTTAACGGAACGACAATTGTGTTGATTCCAAAGAAATATGAGCCTGAGGTAATGGGTGATCTCTGTCCTATTTCTTTATGCAATGTACTTTTGAAGATTATTACTAAAATGATGGCTCACAGATTGAAAAGCTTATTGCCTTCAACTATTTCGGAATCACATAGTGCTTTTGTAGCAGGTAGAAACATTCAGGATAATTGCATTATTGCTTTTGAAATGATGCACTCGTTCCATCGCCAAACTAGGGGGAAGAAATATTATGTAGCTCTAAAGATCGATATCAATAAGGCATACGATCGCATGGAATGGACTTTTGTTAAGGCAATTATGGTAAAAATGGGTTTTCCCCGTGGTTTTGTGGATCTCATTATTTATTATCTCTCAACAATCAGCTACAAGATTCTTCATAATGGGTTTGAAATTGGACCAGTGATTCTTACAAGGGGCTTGAGACAGGGATACCCCCTCTCTCCTTGTGTGTTCATAATCTGCACTGAGGGTTTATCAAGACTATTTGATCATTCACTTTCAACGGGCAGAATACAAGGATGTAAAGTTTCGAATGGAGGTCCTGTCTTATCTCATTTGTTCTTCGCGAACGATCGCCTTATTTTCTTTCAGGATATTGCACAGGAAGCTAGTGAAGTTCAAAGGTGTCTACAGACTTATGAGAGAGCATCAGGACAACATATTAATTTTGCAAAATCTTCCATAACGTTTAGTGCAAATACCTTAAATTTGATGAGGGAGTATACTTGTGCCATCCTTGCTGTTTCGGAAAAAGAGTTTTTGGGTAACTACCTTGGGCTACCTTCTCACATAGGGAGGAATAAGAAGGAGGCATTTGGTTTTATAAAAGACAAAGTGTGGAAAAGATTGAATGCATGGAAGAGAAGACCACTTTCTAAGGTGGGTAAAGCTGTATTGTTGAAAACTGTGTTACAAGCGATGCCTACTTATGTGATGAGTTTGTTTCTTCTACCTAAAACTTTATGTACTGAATTGGAACATATCATGACTCGGTTTTGATAGGGAAAAGGTGTTAATCATGAGAAAGGAATTACTTGGATGTCCTGGCAGAGATTGACAAAGAATAAGATTTTCGGTGGCCTTGGTTTTAAAAAGATCCATGAGTTCAATCTTGCACTTTTGGGAAAGCAGGGTTGGAAGTTGATGACTCAGCCTGATTCGCTAGTATATCGTGTTTTTCAAGCTCGTTATTTTGTGAGTTCGTCTTTCTTATCAGCAGATTTAGGAAGCAATCAGAGTTATTTATGGCGAAGTATTCAGGAAACCCATTCTTTGTTACAACGGGGTATGCATTGGAAGGTTGGAGATGGTTCTCAAATTCTAATATGGGACTCACCATGGCTTAATAATATGGAGAATTCTTTTATTGTTTCTTCAAGGCCTCCTGATTCAAATGTTTTCTTGGTTGCAGATTTGTTGGAAAATGCTTCATGGAATCTTGATTTAATTCGCTCACTTTTCGCTAGCCATGATTGTGAACAGATTTTGGCAATACCATTGGGTAGACGACCGACGAGAGATGATTGGTGTTGAAAATTTGAGAATAAAGACCGCTACACAATGAAGAGCACTTATAAACTCTTGTGTCCCCTTACAGATACAATTTTGCCAAGTTATCAGCAGGTATGGAGGCAAATATGTAGTTGTGTGGTTCCGCCAAAGGTGATCAATTGTGTTTGGCATGTTCTAAATGGTGTATTACTGTGCTTATCGGTGTTATGAAGTCGACGAGTTAATGTCAATGTGTGTTGCCCAATTTGTAATCAAGAAGAGGAGACATTACAGCATGTGTTCCTCGACTGTCTACTCACGAAGCAGGTTTGGTCGAGAGTTCTCCAGAACTGGCAGCATCCAGAACAATTTCTTTGTTCAACTGGTTTGCGTTCTTCTTTCTATCTGTACTGAAAGATCGGCAATATACCAATTTGGTAATAATTTGGGCAATCTGACAGAGTAGAAATGGAGTTATGTGGAATAATAAATGGAGATCAGCCAATGCCATTGTTTGTTTTGCGCAAAGAACCTTGGAGGAGTGGCGACTTGCTCATGCTTCTGGTACTGTTCGGGAACACTAGCAACAAGCCAAAAGTGGGTTGGCTGAAAGTTAATGTTGACGCCGCCACTGGAAACAACTCCAATTTCATGGTTGCTGCAGCTGTTGTACGTGACTCTAATTCGAGTTTTATAGCTGCAAAATTGTGGGGGTTTCCAGGCAGATTGAGTGCTAAAAGTGCAAAGGCAATAGCTATCAGAGAAATCCTTAGTTGGATCAAGCCTCAGAATTGGGATAGAGTTATTATTGAATCAGATGCGAAGATTGTGGTTCAAGCAATTAATGAAGACTCTTCCTCTTTTGGTTTGTTAGTTTGTAATTGTAAATCTCTATTGAATGAGATTAGAATAGCTAAATATACTTTTGGCTTTAGGTCAAGTAATTTTACTGCCCACGTCTTAGCTACAGGCACATTATTCACTTCTAGCCTTAAGAGAGTGGTTCGAAATACTCCCTCCTTTTATTGTTGAAGTTCTTTCTTTGGAGTAATGAAATTCTTACTATTTACCCTAAAAAAAATTTTGCTAGTGATTAAATCCCATCAAAAGCCAACCCAACAAGTAAATTTGGAAAGCTTGAAACCCGACCAAACGCAAACGAAGACAGAATAGTGTTTTCAAACAATTTCCTATAAAAGAAACAATAAGTTACCCAATTTATATATATTCATTTCTAACGTAACGTTGGGTTTTTATGATGAACATGTCCAATGACGAAATTAGAAGGGCATCACCTTCAAGCTCAAGATGCATGCTGACTGAAAATATTGGACATCTGTTGTCTGAATGTAAGGGGTACCCTTCGTTTCACTGGGTGATAAATAAAAATGGCAGGAAAAGCTTGCCATTTACAAACCCTCCTGCGATCGTTCCAGAGTCTATTCAAAACTAAGCATCATGACCAGCAACTGAACACAAAAGACTCGGGTTTGTACAATTGTGCGATATATATAGAATGGCTGACCACCCTGACCGCTACTTCTTTATTGCCTAGAATGGCCCGCATAATAAATAGTTACAGTATTATATAGAGCAACGGATACGAATTCAAGCACAAAGAATCTTAGTGTTGGCCTATTTTCAATCAAAACATCCATCTTGGAGATGACTGAACCGCACTTCGCCTTGGTCTAGTTGGCAGCTCTGAGTTGTTCCGCTTCTTCATTATTGAAGACACCGTTGGGCTGTAGTAATCATTTCTTTGGTGCTTTGGACTGAAGTAGTCGTTACTCCGTTGAGAAGTTGCGCCTTGTGAATGCACGTTTCTTCCATGGATGAAACTTCTCTGCTTTTCTAGCATTGCCCTACGAGCTATGGGGTTTCCTTGTACAGTTCCCCATCTATTGTAACCCACACAACTCCGACTCCTCCCAACTTGCTGAAACTTTACCTCTCTAGGACTTGTGTAGTTTCGGCTTTCTGCAGTTTCTGCAGAATACATAGTCTCTTCCTCAGTGCTATATCCATCATGCACCTCCAAAATCCCATTAGGAGGGGAACTTGAATGAACCTCGCTTTTTGCCCCATTTACAGAGCCTATTGAGGAAATATCTGCACATACTACAGGTCTAGATATGTCTCCGTCCTTGATTTGATGTTCACTCAATGAGCTTGTTGGGGGAAGTTCTTGGACATAGTTCTCATCAGCACTTGGGAATGGTTGTTTAACAGGTTGTGATTGAACTGCAATCTGGCCGACTTTAGGAGGGAAGTTAATATCCAAAAGCTGGATGTGGGCGCTCAAATTTTTCTGAACAGGGAGTTTAGGTGATTCATATCTCTCTGGAGTTGGGATTGCCTGCACGTGAGAACAATGGGGATCGGCATTTTGGGTTTCTTCTTTCACATTGTTCGATGCACCGGAGCAGCAAGATACTGCTTGTTCCACAAGTTTTGATACATGATCTGATGATGATGCAGTTTCCTTGTTATTGACTTCAATTGACTTGAAAACCTGCCGGAGTGTTAAGGAAGCAGAAGAATGCTCACTCTTTTGTCCTGTAGACATCAACCTAATAATTGGTAATTTAGGTTTTGTAGGTTCATCAAGGTTGCCTTCCCAATGCTGGTTTAACCAATCGCAGATGACAGGCATAGGGATACCAAATTGCAATGGAGAATCCTTCTTCCATGATGATGTAGATGATGATGAAGTTGAAGAAGATTTGGTATTTGGAGATGTTGCTAGTTTCATAGGATCACAAATTATGAAAGCAAGATTCCCTTGTGCATCAAATCCAGCAGATCCAGGGCTCCACATTATTCCATCAGTTGACACTTTTATGAGATTATCAGTGGCAATTACCACCTTTCCTTCACCGATAGTTAGTTCTTCCTTTTCTCTGTAGCCCAACAAGTAAACAACACTGCCAAGTTCCAAGTTTGGTTTGGAACAGGTCTTTAAGTAATGGGGTTGTTGCCCTTGGCCATTTGGTTCTCCATCCATGACATCTAAACCGACTATTGTAAGGTCTAAAACAGAGCTGGTAATGAAAAACCTGCAACAAATGGTATGCAGAATACAAGTTGCATGAATTTTTAGCTTTGGACTATACAGCTATTCAAAAATCACGGCCTTTTTCGATTGATATATCAAACAGGCACCATAGTTCTATAACATTTCAACAACAAAATTGCATGTAACCTACCTATCAAAACCATGTGGCACTGGTGCATAAGTAATGAGCATGTCTATGTTAATGTAGACAACTGTGACTCTTTAACAGACAGAATTAAGAAATTCATGATACAAGCAGTTAGACAGATACTACCTAAATACCGATAGAGCCTACAATTTTAGCCATGAAAATCTTGAAATAGATCAAGCTTATCTTTTGAAACTTCTTCACGTAATCAAGGTTCCAATGGAAAGAGTCAAACCTGGATTGATTCAATGAGACATTACTTACTTTAGTAATGCATTGCATAATGAATATCTAAAAAATTTCTGTTATGCAAACTACAATGAACATATAGTAGAAAGTATTGCCCCGAAATGTGGGAGTCATAGTTAGATTATTAAGAGGTGAACAACTAAGTTTCATGAAGTTTAAAGGCTTTATGATTCTAGGTGAAGGCTTTATGATTCTAGGTGATTGGTTCTTTGAGGACATGGTATATGAGGGTACATTTAGCACGTAAAAAAAGTGACATCAGGGTCGCATGTTTTGGCAAATTGGCACTTGGATGAATCAAATAGGTCAATAACGAAACTGCATTCCCCTAAGGCACAAGGAATCATCTTGCAATGCTTAAAGTATGAATGAGATACAAATAATAGTAAATGCCAAAAAGAGAACAGTAAGGAGCACAACCTTTTCTACTTCATTCAAAGAAAACCATATATTTCACCCTTTTGCCAACCTTAGGCATTAGATCAAAACGCAAGTTTAATCTACCTCTTGAGTACAGTCTAATATGTGAAAACAAACCACCAGCAGGCACTTAAGTACTAATAAAGACTCATTCGTTTCCCTAAAAACAAACCCAAATCCAGAACAAAATGTAGCAAACAAATCGTATAAACACATTTGAAGAAGCTAAAGCTAAAAAAAAGAAAAAACCTGCGAGGAACAAGACTGGCAGTGACACAGTTTTGGAGCCGGATCTCGGAGCTCTCGGCAGCAAAAACAGACGGAACATTGACATGAGCGGTAAGTAGAAGATTCCGGTAGATCACAAATCCGGTGCCAGAGACTCCGTTTCCAGTGATTCTGGTCAAGGCCTGACATTTACCAGAGAAAATAGTGGCCTTCATTTTTTCAGACTTGCTCACCCCTTTGCAAAAACACCATGATTCTCCCAAAACACCCATATCCCAAGAAATCCTTAAAGGGTCGTTCTGGGACCAGAAACTAAGTGATTGCTACTTCAATGCGTTGGAGAGAACCCGCGTGTTTAAGTAGGATCTAATGCATTCCAGTTTGTGAAGAAATGGGTGCCATTACAGTCGTATAGAAACCAAATTTAGGCAACAATGTGTTAAATTACAACAATTTTGACGTGCATCAAAAAGAAAGTAAGAGACACTGAAGGGAGACAGAGAGACGAGATGGGCGTGAGATGCGTAAGGGTTGTGTCTTTACTCTTTGCGTGTGCTTGTGCAGTTTTTGAGCTGGAAATGTTAGAGAGAGAGAATGAGAGAGTGGCTATAACGGTGCGTATGGTTGTTAATAAAAAAAATAATAATAAGTAAAAAAATATTATAATAATAATAATAAAAACAAAATTTATAATAATAAATACAAAATTTATAATAATAAAAAATTAATAATAATAATACAATACATCTAATCCTCTGCCTCTCGATTACTCTGTTTTAATTCCATTTTATTAAATTTTATCCACACATTTATGTGGACATAAGTTAGATACATCAAATTCTCTATTTCAGTTACTTTGTTTTAACTTTTAACCTCGTTTTATTAAATATGATCCACACATTTATGTGTAAATGTATGAATGAGATTTAATAGAATAAGGTTAAAATAGAATAACTGAAATAAAATGTGTGGATAAGATTTAATAAAACGAGGTTAGAACAGAGTAACTAAAACAGAAGATTTGATGAATCTAACTTATACCCACTCTTGCTTTCTAACATTTTGGATAAGATTTAATATAATATGATAGAAACATCATAATTAGAACAAAAGATCTAGTCCATAAATTAAACTGTAAGTTAAATAATTGAAATGAAATAGCAAAATAAAAATTGAAAATTATAAAATGTAATTTCATAATCCAAGAATTTTAAGCTAAATTGGCAGCAGCTCATGCTCATGCTCATATTCAACCAACTTCCCACATGCAATGATTGAGAAATTAAATAGCTATCTAAGTTGGTTGAACTAATGATGATTAAGCCAATGATATTCAAAGTCCAGATTTCAATAATGAAAGCTGTATATAAAGTAAGATCTCATAAACGTCTTAATATCATCAAAGAATTACATGCCAACTGAGTGTGTGAAGAATTATCTAACCAAAATAGTTACTTCTGAAGATAGCAAAGGTGTCCTTAACTTGATGAAGGGGACTATTGCTCTTGAGTACTTCTTATGGGGTCAACAAAAACACTAGCGACGTACCTGCTGCAACATTGAGTGCCGCCAGAGGACATGTAGCAAATTGCATTAATCCAACTCCAACCAATAATAGACCGTAGCATCCCAAGGATACAACCAAATAGACCAGTACCTGCAAAGTAAATGACAGTTGATCATGACAAGCAGTGACGAAGAAGGAAAAATGGAAACAACCAGGAAATATGAAACTGGGAATGGCACTCACCAAGCAGGGTCGAAACCATACTCAACTTTAAAGAGGGGCCGAGATTTTTAAAGGTAAGGAATTTTTTTAAAAGGGGGGCCACTTATATTTGTAATTTTAAAAATTTTAATTTTATAAGTAATTTTAAAATATATATATTTGAAAGGGGAGGCCACATAACTCCGTCCCTGGCACCAAGCAAGTATAGCTGGGAGGAATAATGGAAATTTGCAAGATGCCTATCCATAATGCCGTAATGATAGTTTCATGATCTTCGGTGTATGCTTCATTGGATAAAAGATACAGTGTTGCATGCACATACTTTTGGCCCTCCAATATGTCAAAAGTGGTTGGCTATTGGTTGCATGCCTCTTCCATTTATTCAACAATTATGGCCACCGTTTTTTGCTCTGACCTCTTCCATTTTGTCAACAATAATGGTCACCGTTAGAAAAAATTTGGACAGATGTTTAAGGATTTCAGCTATAAATAGAAGGGATGGTTGCAGACTTAAACACACTACTCCTTCCTACAAATTCTCTCATCATCTCTTTAGTTATTTTCTGTATACTTATGAGTTTTGAAAGCCTTTTGTTTCAGCCTTTATACTTGTATACATTCCTCACATATTAGTGAAATTCCACACCCTCTAACTATGGACGTAGGTCATATTAACCGAACCACGTAAATCTTTATGTTCTGTCCCATTTTATTTTGTCTATCTTTATTTTCGCTACTATTTTTCGGACTATTAAATTCAATCGGTATTCGATTCAAGGGCATTTTTCTTAACAAACTGGTATCAGAGCTTCTCCTTTTGATCTAACTTACTGTATGCTCTGTGATTGCCACTAAGGTGGATCCTCCACATCAGAAAGTAACTTAGATTTTTTTTATTGTGAGTCTAAACGGGACCCACTGCCTCGGTTTTATCTTATGGAGCCCACTGCCTCGAATTTATCTTGCGGAGCCCACTATCTCAGTTTTATCTTGTGGGACCTACTGCCTCGATTTTGTAAACAGAGTTCAGCTTTACTTGTGGGACCCATGTCCCGACTTTGCCTGTGGGGTCCACTGTTCCGATTTCACACGTGGAGCCCATTTGTAGAAAAATAATCAGAATATCAATTTTTTGACCATCATGATGATAACGAAGATCTCTATTGAAAAGTTTGACCGAAGCGTTGATTTTGGTATGTGGCAGCTCAAGATGCAAGCCATTTTAATACAAGATGGATGTGAGATTGCACTTGATGGAGTATAGAGAAAGCCAGCAGATATGGTGTCAGATATATTCACGGATCTAGATAAAAAAGCTAGATCAGCCATCATATTGGATCTCTCCGATGAGGTTTTGCAAGAGGTTGCTGGTGAAAATACAGCTAAAGCTATGTGAGACAAATTGAAAGCTATGTACATGAAGAAGACGGTGAAAAATCGGCTTTATTTGAAACAAAAGTTATACATGTTATGTTGGGCCCCGTTTCCGAAACCTAACTCTTGCGAAAATCATAAAGCGTGTGTACATAATTTCTCAAAATACAAACGTGGACGAAAACCAACGAAATCAAAACGCTTAAGATCAAATCTTTTAATGCCGACATCCGAAAACGCATACTTTAGAAAAACATTGGAAAACTATAAAGACGAGTGACCTCTTTCGAGAAGACGACTTAGTTTAAACCAATCCAAATCGGTATAGTTTTTTTTTTCAACGCCATTCAAAGGAATTCAAAATTCAAAAGGTATTCATAGATCCCTCACCTCAATTCATTTGACTCCTCATAATCAATCATGTCTCATCATTTAAGAAAAATCCTATCTTTCCCTTTTTTTCTTAAAAATCTCCCACACATATATATACCAACGATTCATATACAAATTTCATCAACTTAAACGGAAAACTTCTTCCGATACCTTACATTTGAACTCAACTCATTTCATCCATATACAATTCACATGCCATATCCATACACAAATTCACATTTCATATTCATAAATGGATCCATATCTCATCCACATCAAGGGTAAATGTTTACAAACTTTAATAGCAATTCCAACCCACATTACACCACCAATACCAAAATCCAAATACAAAAGACACAAAACCCCAAAATTCTCAACAATTTCTAAGATCTTATTCTTACAA
>JANZLC010000009.1:5404030-5420209 GCA_026413385.1 Erythroxylum gracilipes
TCACTTTAATTTATTTGCTTCCAAATTGTACCTAAAATCATATATGAATTAAAGTGAGTATCTTAAGCATTTTTGTAACATTAATCGCTAAGTGTAAATAATTAAATGCATCAACAATTAAACACATATCAACTATCCTAATCTAAATCTTCTATTATTTCTCCTGCCTAACTAAATTCTCCAGCCTTCTCCAGCTTATCAGTCATTACCCAACTTCCTCTCCTTTGATAAGTTCTACCCACAAAAGCATCCTTATCAATAGAGATCATTTGTTTTTCAATTATGGATACTCTAAAGAGGTGTGGCAGAGAATTTCTTCTTTATGTACATTTAGCTGCACCCAAAGCAGTCTAAGTTTCATATTACAAGAGATACTCTAGATGCCTACTTCTAAGCAAGATAAAGAAGTCTATATGGTGGCAACTGCATCATACATCCAAGAGATATGGAAAGATAGAAATAACAAAAGATTTGCAGGAAAATCTAGATGTTTAATTTCTCTTACTAAGCTCACAATTGCAAGCATAAGAGAGCAGCTAATTATCAATCAGATGGAGAAGAAATGTAGCAAAAGGGATGGTGGTTTCTTGGAGACTTTAATCCTATCATATTATGTTGATGGGTTTGATAGGGAGTGTTTAACATGATCTACAGAAAATTGAGAACGCTAATAGTGTAGGTGTCGTGTATAAGGGAAGCATAATTAAGTGTGCATCCCTCAATTGCCACTATTCTGTTTAAAGGAAGTCAATTATGTAGGAATTTGGGATTCCTAAGCCCTTCTTCAGATATGGAAGAGAGCTATTGTCATAGGAATTCAAAATAGAAGGAAGTACTAAAACAAGAAATCTAGTCCTATTCAATTTGACAATCAACATAGAAGGAGATATGTCATAGAAGATGCATACATGTAACTCAAGCAGATGAAGATTAACTGATCAATCTTAGGGCAGTTAAGCACAAAATTACAGAGAGATAGGATTTGCCTAAAGAGTTAACCGAACTATGGGGATCAGTGTAGTTAAAAGAAAATGATCTCACCACAATAAGGTTATATGATTTATAGCTATAAGTTGGAAGTCAGGATTAAGAAAAAGGAAACCGAGTCAGAATAGAAGAATCAAGAAAATCTGAGGTTATTTCTTACATGGGCTGAGATCGTCCCTCTATGTATAGATCCAACGAATACTCCAAGCTAAAGCTCAAGCCTAGCAAAGTAGAACTACAATCAATGGTTAAAAGAAGAAAATGTTGCATGATTCAAGACGAAGATTTCATACGTTAGTAACAATGAATGAGTGGAGAAGAAGATCGCCCTATTGCTCTTAATGGTTCAACCCTAATTGGGAAATTTTTGGAGATTCATCCTTAGCTAAGGTGGGTCTTTACCCCATTTACTAAACGTCACCATTTGTTAGCTTTCATCGTATATGGCTTATGTTTGGTAACTGCAACACTCACTTGATGTTATTTTGATTAAGTTGTTATAGGAGAGTTACTCATCTCTCCAAATGTAGTGTTTTAACTCTTATTAATTCAATTCTTTTTTATTTTTTCAAAAAAATCTTTGTTTTTCGGCCTGCTATTGTTTATATGCATATAACTACATGCATGCTCAAAGAAAAGACATGTCTAAGTAAAGAAATAGGCAAATGAATAGATTTCCTAGGAAAAAGATCAGAAATAGAATTCCTAGAAAATGACGGAGGTTACTGTCTCAAGATCTATCCTGCAGCTTGCATCGATCTCTTTGGCCTTCTGCAGTAATGAATTCCAAACTAACTCTATAAGAATCAATAGTTTTGAAAGTATGTAATGTTTAATTATCTAAGGTATGATTAATATCTTAGTATAAAACTATATTTATAAAAATTGAATAAGAAACAAAATACAATTAGAATACCATAATTAAAAAATTCTTGTTCATAATTTATATTAAACTAAAAATAAGTATACTAAAAATTTATAATACACTTTAATATTAATAGAACTAAAGTGTTAATAATAATGATACACACTATTGAACTTGGTTTTGATGTTTTATTTACATAGTGACTTTTTTTTCATCTTCCATCATTTTTCTTAGGTTTAAAAAAAATACTAATCTTTCCATAAAAAGTTTAGCTAATTCCTCCATTCTAAATTACACATATTGGAGAAAGAGTCATTTCTCATTGCTTGCTTTCCTTTGTAGGCAATCATAAATTTTGTTCTTATTATAATTCAAGGGTGGCTCAACATTCAAACATGTGTCGGCAGTTCCTATACATACTACATTGGTAGTATCCTCTCTATAACCCATGTCACAATATAAGATCATCTTCATTTAGCTTAAAAGATTTGTAATTTGTGTTGTTACGTTGAAAGCTGCTTGCATTTCATAGAGAGATACCTTAGATTTCCCTCTTACCACTTTGGTCGATGAATTCCTTTCCAATATTTATGATATCCTTCACCTTTTCGACTATCTTTATGTATATAGTTCTTTGAGAGATAGTGTCCACCAAAGTTTGACATGTTAATGCCAGGACCTTATATAAAAATTACAACACTAGTTACAAAGAGTACATGATGATGAGGGCGCTAACTAAGTAGAGACTTATATCACTCCCAAGTTTCTAGAAATGCATCTCTTCCTTCTGTGTGAAGATTTGTATTTGCATCTTTAATTTGGAGGTCTCACATGGTGGGAAAAACTTTAATGCAAGTGCAACATGGACCTAGTCCCACTCCTCGAAAAAGTCCAACTTTATTTCTTATGCAATATTGGAAACACCTCATCCAAACTCATCTTCTATAAGGCCATTAAATGAAATTGTTTCGATCACCAAATAAAACTTCTTTTTAAATGTTATCATATCCTCTCTAGGTGATCTATAAAAGGTCAGAAGAAAGTATAGATGTGCTTACTTAAGCTCTTAGATTGTTGCTCTTTGTCTTATTTTAATACATGGGGGACTGACATTAATCACTAGTAATTCTATGTTCCCCATTGTGAATTCTTTGTGGGTGTTGCTCAATGTGTGCAACTAAGTTATCTTATTCTACAACCATCTTTTTTCTCTTTATAACTTTATTCTTTCTACAAGTTCGTTCAATTTTAGGATTAAATGAAAGTAGAATCCAATATATCACTCTTCAATCTCCTATCTTACTTCAACTACTTGAAACAAATAAAAGAAATTAAAGTAAAAGAAAATAAAAATAATAATATTAACATAGGTAGTAAAACTAGTTCTCCAGTAATAATGCCAAAAACTTGATCTACTTTATATCTACAAGTGCACAAAGTTAATCATAAATAGTTAAATAAAATTGGAGATATTCTATAGTATCAGTCCTATAGAGAACTAGATACCAAATAAGAGAGTTGATACTAAGATAATTAAAATAGTAAAATAACTATTAAAAAAAGCTACACAATTGTTAGAGA
This sequence comes from Erythroxylum gracilipes, assembly GCA_026413385.1. Lineage (NCBI taxonomy): Eukaryota > Viridiplantae > Streptophyta > Magnoliopsida > Malpighiales > Erythroxylaceae > Erythroxylum > Erythroxylum gracilipes. The sequence continues at coordinate 5,407,464 of JANZLC010000009.1, forward strand.
TTTGGAGTTCAGTTATATGGATATCCAATCATCATACACAATTAATTATTTAGGTTAGAATAACAATTAACATAATGTATTTATAGCCTTTATTAAGATATACAATTATATCTAATTAGGTAATTGCCAACCTTCCATGTATAATTTATCCTAATCAAACTCATTAAGCATATCATACTTTAATTTTCAGTCTATCATATAATCCCTATTATTGAATCTATGTTGGCTAATAAAATAATAATAATAAACATCAAAGAGAATAAATTCAATCACTGAGTAACTAATCTTACATAAATTATTGAATGAATCCTTACAAATTGTATCCCTAACTTAACTATGGCTTTTAACTACTAAACATAAGAAAACAAAATATAAATAAATAAATCCTATTATAGACGAAAAGAGTATAAGAAAGAGTTGAGAAAATTGGACTCTTAAATCTTTGATCCCTACCTTCCTCCTTGATGTAAAAGAATAAAAACTATGAAAAACTAACTACAAAGTAATAGAAATTTACTAGAAAATCAAAAGAAAATATAGAATCTTTTAAAAAATATTTAAGAAATCCTGTAAATCTATTAAGGTTGAGTATATTTTTCTAAAAAAGTATAACATAAATTAAGTCTAATATAAATCCACTAGATTAATTCTAATATAAATCCACCAGAGTAATTATAAAATAAGTATACACAACTATGATTACAAAAATAAAGTTATGGATGAATTAAACTTGAAGAATCCTATAATTATATATTTTAACTACAAGAACTAATGCTTATTACATATCCAACACTCTTGTGATCTTGTTCTTCTTTTTTATTTTTTGCTAGTTACTGTGTAACTAAAATTTGACATGCTTCATAATTGGTTCTAGTTTTACACTATTTTTATTTGTGATATAAATACAAGTCTAATGTTAATTATTCTTTATGTCTAGCAATATTTTGGCATTATATGTCAACTTCTAAGACCTTCACAAAAGATAGGCGCTTATTATGCTTCCAATTCCATTGCTTTTTGTGATTTTCTTATCCAACTTTTCCACTTTTCTTGCTTTTTAAGTTAGAATTAGTTATTGATGTCTTTTAGAAAGTTGTTGTTCATTCTATTCCAAATAGCTCCAAAACATCTTCAATTGGATAACTATAGAGAAAGTAGCACTAAATCTTTCAAACTTACTCACATATAAAAAATAAAAAATCTAAATAAAACATATTATAAAGGTATCCAATACTAAGTAAACAAACCCTAAATAATATGTAAAAGATGAACCTATCAATTTAGATTTGGAATTTTCTTTTATAGGCCATAAGTTCTATGGTTGTCTATAATAAACATGTAGACCTAAAGTTTTTATCACTAAATCGCTCACCATATTAGACATAAAAGTTTATCGAGGAAAGGTCGCTACAATTTTTTATTGGAAAGATAAAGATAAATAATAATTTAAGGAGATTAAAGCTTTATCCATTGTAATTGATAATCTTTATACTTATACGAAAGGTTAGGATGATGATATCAATAGATTAGACAAAGCATTTAATAATCAAGATGCCTAATTTATAAGGAATGGCTTCAAGTTGGATGTTTGTCATGCCTTCCTCAAAAGAAAGTTCTTTGAGGCCTAAGATTATGATAATGTACACATTGCCTTGTTAGGGGTTTTAAGGCTATACAAATTTGATTAAAAACATATATTCAAACTTATCAATAAAATTGCAATCCATAAACTCAAAACCTTCCACCAATAAACATGAGCCTAAAGCATAGTCAGATGATCTTATAAATCTATTGGAGGAAAATAAATCAACTTTAGGAAATGGTGGAGGTGAAGTGGATGGTAGTGATAAATCTGCTTCTAGACCTACAAAAAAATATTGTAGATACTTTTTTGGCTATTAAGTGTTATAGTATGTGCTGTAGTTTTTGTTTACTGGTTTATGATTACATGTAAATGAAACTTTAGCTTGTTATATTTTTTAAATCTAACACTCATTCTTTTTCATGTTATGCCTTTTATTTTTCAAAAACATTGCATGAATTTTGGTTCTTGTTGGTATGACTTCAACATGTCTATTTTGAAATCCATAATTTTTTTTTGGTAAAATCTGAAACTTATGACATTTTCCTTACTATTGATTAAATTAACTGCTTTGTTAGACCTTTGAATCTAATATTTTGAGAGGATTTATGAGTTAGACGTTTTGAGAGTTTTTATTTTGACGTTTTGAAGTACTTTGTGATACATTTTGAGACTTTATGAATCAAATATTTTGAGGAGATTTTGAGTGACTTTTTATAAGACTTTAAGTTTGATATTTTGTAAGGACTTTGGTCTGGCGTTTTGTGAGGCATTAAATATATACTTTTTTCAGAAATTTTGGTATGAAATTTTGCAAGACATTAAGCATATAGTTTTATAAAAACTATTAATTTAAAAATTGCAATGATTTAAGCTTGTAACTTTGTAAAAACTATTGTTATAGCATTTTATAAGGTGTTAAGCCTATAGTTTTTTTTATAGAACTTTAGTTAACATTTTGTGAGGTGTTAACTCTATATTTTTCTAGAACTTTATGGACATATCTAAAATCAAACTATGATTTATTGATTAAAAATATGCCTAAGATGTTTCCATTTTAGGTTCTGGGAATCTCAGATTTATCCATCCTTTCTTTTCTATAGTTTTATGTTTAATAACATCTTTTATATGGTATAGGCCTATCCAATTTGGAGTAACCTTTCCTTTAACTTACAATTTTTTAGTTATATTAGTTCTTCTTAAGATAAGGTGAACTTTTTTATATTATGATGTTTATACACATAATTCTTTAGGTATGCATCTTATTTGCTTTCTTTGATTAGGTCAATTTCCACCCTTAATATGGATTCATTCTCATCAGGTTTGTAGTTTTCAACATGCATTGAAAGCATATTCAACTTTATTAGGATTGGACCTTTTAAATGGATACAAAACTAAAAACGTTTCCTCCTATTGTTATCTTTAAAGTTATCAGATAACTCTAAAGGATGTTTTGTAATTCATATGCCCAAATGCACTTTTCCTAATAAATCCTTAATCTTAAGCTATGTAATACAATCATGATGGTAACTTTTGTAAGATCATTAGCATGTGGATGTATGATATATTTTAATCTTTGTCTGATGCACTAAGATATATATATATATATAACTTCTTTAGGATTAAACAATTATACTATAAATCATGTTTGCTACTGTAGATAGGGCCATATTTTCACATAATATGACTTATGAAAATTATTAGATTTTTCCCTTATATGGTAAGACTCTACTTGTTCCCATCATATAAGGTAATCGATTAGGAATAGAATAAACATGTGATGCCTGATTGCAGGTACGATTGAACCTAGTATGTTTATGCTCCACTAGGAAAACACATTAGAGATACAATACGCAAATATTCAATAATAGGCTGATGGTGAATTGTGAGTTTCTCTAACACCTATCACATTTTTTTGATTTAATCTATCGAATGTTACTTATATGATAGCCAAAAGTTACCCTATCATAGTATCTTATCAGATAAAGTTGAACAAATTTAGTGTGATCTATATAAATCTTCATGGCATTCCTTTAAAATTTCTTCTCTCTAGGATGATGAAACACATTTTAGGTTTAAGTATGGTTGAGTATAGGAGTGTTTGTAGAGTTATCCATTGATAATGGATAATTTTATGGATTTACATAAAAGCATTATCACCTTGGTTTGGTATGAAATAATTCTCCTCTTTCTATATAGTTTTTAATTGGGTTTCTCTAATTTGTAATTGTTTCATCAACTCATATCTTCACTTTTTATTGATACATAAGTTTAACTCTAATTTCCAAAAACACATACATGGAATTCGTACTTTTTGCTTGCCATTTTAAATCCTTATTTTACTTTCAAACTTATTGATCAATTTAATATAGAGCAAATAAGAGTCAATCCTAGGGAGAAAGTTAATGTACTAATTCAATTTATTTATTATAATAATTTTAATTTAAAAATGTTCCAACGAATTAATCTATTTCCTTTTTAAAAAGAGACAATTTCGTCCTAACAATTTGCTCATATGAAAGGAATTTCATAACAAAATATAAACATCATTAACGCGTATTTAATGTCCTCTTTAACCATGTTAGTAAGATATAACATCAAAACTTAAGAAAATAATTGGAACCACACAATTAATATTCAAGAGCTTGAAATAGTTTTCTTTGTTTATGAAATTTTTTAATGCTGAAATCAACTAATAAAACAAATTTTCTTTAAACAAATGAACCATTAAAAGAAAAATTCCAGATCTATCATAACTATATTAATCAACATTTTTTATGAAATATCCATTATATAGTTCTTTTTAGCATAATACATTAAGCTATGCTATTTTTCGATTTAAGAAGAGATTAAACATACATAATTCATCTCAAATAAAAATTTAGACAGCTTGGATGAAATCTCTAACAATGTACGAAATCAACATAAACTTGGTGATTCTTCATTTTATCACGAATAAATCATTATATTCAATTTTAAACCCATATTCATTCAATTATCCTCACATACAAGTTTAACTTTATCAATGAGTTGAAATTAGAAAAAATTGTGGAACCAAAACAGTTCAAAATAAAGAAACCTAATAAATTTAAATAAGGCAATATGTACATAAAGAGGGGGGGGGGAGGGGGGGTGTGCGGTTCAAATTGAGTTTAGAAATCAAAGAAATAAAACATAAATCTGACCTAATATTCACAAGTGAACAAGTATGTTTCAAATTTTAGTTTAGTCATGAAATATTGATATATCTTGATAATCTGAGACATTTGACAAGTTGAATGTAGAGAACTAACTAGTTGGTTCCTACCTATTCCTTTTGACTCTTAGAAATTGAACCAGCTCAATCAAAACACCTACCTAAGATTAGAGATTCTTTATTATCCTCTTTCATATCAAGGATATAAAAATAAGGTGGAAATGTGAACATATTAATTTTAATTAAAATATTATCCTTAATACCTCTAAGGCATGTAATTGATTTATTTGAAAATTCCATTATCACATTAGTAGGTTATGATTCTCCTATCTCTATTTTCTTAAGCATGGTACAAAAAATTATATTAGTACTATTCCATAAATCTTTAAATGCTTTATTTACAAAGACACCATCAATATTACAAGATATAGTATAACTTCCTAGATCCTTTAATTTTGATGGTAAAGTGTTTGAGGGATGTTGGTGTGGCTTTCATTATCTCTACCACTTCCTCCATATAAACTTCATTCTTTATCTCTTTCTTATTTATATTATCAGTTGTCACTCCCTTCATGTTATTTGTTAACTCCTTCCCATTCCTTAAGGTGATTGTTTTCACTTTTACATCTTTTCTTACAATTATATTGTCTCTAATGCAAACCAATTCATATGCTTATTTTACTTAAAAGGCCAATCTTTAATATATATATGCCTCTCAGCATGCTGAATTGAGTTTAAAACAAGTAGTAGGTGTTTATTTTACGATTTTATGCTTAGATTGTAGGTGAATGATAGCTTTGTTACTTAGACCTTCCTCTAACTTTCAATAGTCTTTAAATTCAATATAAAGATGGTTTATTGGATTTTGAAGAAGATTAGTGGTGAAAATTGCTTAATAATGAAAAATCTCCAAAATTTTGAATTTTAAAGACCTAGAATATGAAAATGGATTTGATGAGTAAATAATAGGTAAATATTGATGATAATGGAATAAGAGTGTCAAAATTCTAGTGATTTTGTTAAATAAGTGAGTTTTGATGCTAGGTTTATAAATATTTGAGAGGAAATGAGAGAAATTTGAAGGTTTAGGATAAAATGGAGGTCTACTGCATCTTTTGGATTTTAAAATTTTTAATACATAGCTTATAAACACAATCATGTTACAATCCATAGATCCTTTTGTAAAGAATTAGGTTAGGGCATAATTTGGGATATAAGGTGATAAATCTCTCTATAAGTTTTTCACTAATGGCCACGGTTAGGACACATGAGTATCCCAAGCTACAAATCTTTTTACAAACTCTAAGTGTAGATATGATCTAGGACACATGCATGTACTAAGTCATGGATCTTTATATCCTACTTAAGATATAGAAATGATATGAGATATAGGTTGTCCCTAGTTATCAATTCATGGATCTTTCTATCATACTGAAGATATAGAAATGATATGAGATATAGGCTTGTCCCTAGTTATGAATTTCTCTGTAACTTTTTCATTAGAGGCATAATTGAATATGGTTGAGACATGGATAAAACTTAGTCTATGTTTAACATAAAGGTGTGTACATTTATTTACCTATATCTTTAAATTTTTGTCCTAATTTCTCTTCTAGTTGTCTCTTAAAAAATCTGTTATCATTCTTTTACTTATTAGATACAAAATGAAACTATAAAGATAAATAACATTCATAAATAAATAAAAATCTATATAAATTATAATGAAAATAAATCTAAATTACTTAAAAAATAATACAAATTGATTTTTATCACTATAAAATACTAACTCCAAACAAAAATATAAGTTTTAAAATAAGCGATTTGGTTGCCTTCCAATAAGTGATTATTTAATAATATTTTAACTTGACTTCCTTATTAAACTTGATTAATTATTAAAGTAGTGTGCTGACTGCTTTCATCACCATGATTGTGGAGAGTGCTAGATAAGGATTCTCTTTCTTTAATTTTTGCTTTCTTTCTGAATTTAGCCCTTGTCGTTCTTTTCCTTAGTACTTAACTCCAATTATAAGAGTTAATTCACCTTTCCTAGTATTTATGATTACACTAGTTGTTTCAAGTAAAGGCCTACCTAATATTAGATATTCTTCATTATCCTCTTTCATATCAAGGATATAACAATTAGGTGGAAATATAAAATTATTAATTTTAATTAAAATATTATCTTTAATACCTTTGGGGCATCTAATTGGTTTATTTGCAAATTCCATTACTACATTAGAAAGTTTGATTCTCGTAACTCTATTTTCTTAATCATAATACAAGAAATTATATTATTACTAGCACTTAAATCCCTGAATGCTTTATTTATGAAGACACCACCAATATTATAGGAAACATTAAAACTCCCTAGATCCTTTAGTTTTAATGTTTGTGATTGGGGGGTGTTGGTGCGATTTTCATTGCACATCTGGCACTTCCTCCTCATAAAATTCTTTCTTTATTATTAATGTTATTAGATGTCTCTTCCTTCATGTTATTGGTTAACTGCTTCCCATTCCTTAAGGTGATTGTTTTCACATGTACTTTGGGATTATATATTGTTTTACTAGGCAATTTTCCTTACTATTTTTGAGTTATAGACTTTGTTAATTGACCAATTTGTTTTTTAATTTTTCATATTGAAGCCTTTTGAGTTTATAAAGTGAAGATGTAGTTGCTTGCATAAAGTATCTCAATATCTCCTTTAAAATTAATTGCTTCTCTTTCTATTATGGTTGTTGGAATTCACATGGATGTTGTCTTTAGATTATTTGATTACTCCATGAAAAATATGAGTGGTCCCTCTATCTAGGATTATATGTCTTGCTGTAGGGATTATTCTATCTTTGAAAGCTCTTTATATAGTCAAATTATTTTACCAGTTTAGCCATAGGGTTTCTAAGTTGTTATTCGATGCTTTGATTTTCTCCCCTACAAAATTCACATCTCATAAATTGAACTTTTTCTTAATGGTGAACTCAATTTTTCAGGTTTTCTTATTAAGGAACCCACTTGAGTTATCATATTATGTATAACTACTAATTTAATAGACCTTACTCTTCTTGATTGTAATTGATAATTATTCATAGTCATCTCATCTGTAAGTTAAAGAGCTACTTCCAGAGTTTTTTTTATTAAGAATCCTACCAACTACTACATCTGTCATCTATCTTTTTTGATTGATTATACCATTATAAAAGGTTTGAATTTACATCCATATTGGTAGATTGTGTTGTTAGCACTTCCTCAATAAATCTTTATATCCCTTCAATGTCTTATAAAGATTTTTTGTGAAATTGTTAACAAGTAGATATTTCTTTTTTAAAAAAATTCTCTTTAATGGTAGGAAATATTTGGTAAAACTTCTCTATAAGACTTTTTCATATTATGATTGAAGTTACAAATATTGCCTTTAACCACTGCTTAGCTTTATCCCTCTAACAAAGATATAAACAACATTAACCTTATTGTGTCTTTATTGACTCCATTAATCTTAAAGTTATCACAATTCTCTAAAAATTTAGTGATTTATGAATTAGGATCTTAATCTGGTAATCCATTAAATTGAACATAATATTGCAACATTTGGATCACATTTTATTTGATCTCAAAAAAGTTTATGCTAATTTTGAATCTTGTAATGCTAGATTACATCCTATAAGAGATTGCTTCACATAATCCATCACATTTATGTGTTATTCTTTCATTGTATCATGTTGTATATCTTGTATGTCTTATCTTCTTACTTAGTTCTTTCTCTTTTTGTTTGACAAAGCATTCTTTCAAGCTTTGAATATTCTTTTAAGAAAATAGAGTGTCATCTCCTTTTTATGCACAAAGATTGCACTTGAATTTAAAGTAAACCATGAAGAAAAATAAAAATAAATTTTAATAAAGAATGTTAACAATAAATAAATAAAATGACTAGGATAATATTTATCAAGGCTCCTAAACACCAATTGAATCTACGATAACAATGCTAAAAACTTAGTGGGTGTTACATCCAATGCTAAAGTTTTCTTTATTTTAAATTAACTACTTGCTAACAATAACAATTGCACCTATTGTTGATTAGTAATATAATGGTTAATTAAGTGTCAATCTCATGAGGAGTATAGATGGATCTAAAACACCTACTTACTACCAACTAGTCTAAATCATTAATAAAGAAGGTTCTTGATGGAATTCGATTAAAGAATATAAATAAACCTAAACAAAGAAATATGTAAGAGAATTAAAACAAAGCAATTAGTCAAATAAAGAAATCAATGATAATTAATGCTTAGATGAGTAATTTCCTTAGTATAATATTTGATGTCATAATTTAAAAAAATTAAAAAGTGTTTATCATCTAAACTGTCAGAACTTCTTAAAATATAAAATCACACTCTCTCAAGCTACAACCACCTATCTTAAAGTTAATTAACTTATATCTCTACCAAGTTAACACCCCAAAGAACATATTTCATATTGTGAACTTCTATGAAATATTTCACCCTAATATTAGAAAGATCATATATTTTTATCTCTCGCATCCCATTCAACTCCTAATATCTAAGTCATGGTTCACTTATAAGTAGGTTCACTCAAATCTTTCATAAGTGAATTAAGATCACATATAATTTTCTGTTCTAATAAAATCTATAATAAAGCAATTAAAGATATTTCATAACTATAAATCCCACTTCATAAATTAAATTGAGTTAATTCATACAAAGATAATAATTAGAGTTTTCTGATGTAAACATATAAAATACTTATCCATAAATCATGTTCAAACTAACAAAAACAATAGACAAAATAAAAGACATCATGATAGAAGGAGGAACTCGAGATAAAAGTCTTTTATTTTGGATTATTTTGATATGTCTGGATGATCTTGAATCTTTTTTTAATAAAATGACTTTGAAATTGACCCTTGAGGGCTAGTATACCTCTTAATGGCTAACTATAATTTTTTAGAGTAAAAATAATTATAAGATGTGCAAAGCCTCCAAAAGTTCCCCAAAAATTAGAGATTTTTTCATACTTTAAGTATGCTTAATTCACTTGAGACTTAATATAGGATATTGTCATGTTACAAGTAATGGATCCTTTTATTTCTTTTTAGGAGAAACATAAACTTTGGCATGCTTATGCCTAGACTGTAGATCTTTTTGTAATATTTTTAGGTATATATGGATATGAGCTGAGACACGAGCGTGTCCTAACCTATATCTATGGCCAAAAAAATTATAACATTTTCTAGGCTATGTGAGTTTTGGAAAGGTTTATCCACCATATTATCTCCCTCTAGGTCATATCCTAAGCTATGTCTTTACCTTCATATGATCAATGTGAGGAATGTTTGAGGTCAAATTTAGATATAATTATGGTATCTTACGTTATATTCATACCTAAAAAAATTACAATATGTTTTAGGCTATATCACTCTTTGAAAGTTCTCTCCACCATATGGTCTCCCTCTAAGTCGTGTCTTCATCTCCATGTGATCTATGTTAGGAACGACTAGTATGCAGGGATATGTAAGGTTGTATTCAACAAAGAATTGTGTTTGTCTTTATATTTTTGCTTGAAATATTATCCAATTCTTAACAAATCTCATCCTAAGGTCAAATCTTCTCAATTACTTGAATATTTTAAGAAAAATAAGTAGAATAAGGTAATTTAAAATGAAAACCAAGAAAAATACTAACAGCCTATTTGATTGAGGCTACTAGGTATTATGTTACCCATCTATTCCTAATTATTAGGTATTTTGTTGTTTGGTTGGAAAAAAGCTAACATAATAACTATTCCTAAGATTACCTATTCCTGGACATAAGGGAATAGGTAAAGATCATATGACCTTGCCTTTACCTATTCCATGCACATCCGAAATAGGTAAACACATCTCTCTCTCATCTGGACAAGTTCATCCCTCTTCTCCCACTGTCTCCACTCTGCTTTTCTCAGTCACTGTTTGTTCTTTATTCTAGTCGTGATTCTCCAAGCAACTCACCAGCGGATTTCTAAGGTATGTTAAAGAAATCTTCTTTGTCCCTCTATCTATGTCTCTGACTCTTTGCTCCATACAACGCATAGACCAATAATGGCAGCGGATATAGGTCAGATGGATGCAACGTACTTTGTCGGAAGATCTAAGATTCTCTCCTGGATCAACTCCACTCTTCAACTCAATGTCTCCAAAGTCGAAGAGGTTTTTCTCTATTTTGAGGCAAAATTCTAGTTGCTTCTGATCTCTACTCTTCTTGAAGAAATTGCTTGAGTTGTGGCAAATTTCAAGTTTGCTTCGGCGCCGTTCACTACCAATTGATGCAAGCCGTTCATCTCGGAGTTGTCCTGATGCACAAAATCAACTTCGACGCTAAGAGCAAGTACAAGATGATCCAAAACTACAAGGTCCTTCATGACATCTTTAACAGATAAAGATCATTAAGGTTAGTTCCCTAGAAGTTTTCTATTGAATTCTGTATTGGATTTGATTTCCGTGTTCTTTTTTGAATCATATTTTCCTTGAGTTTGTCGAGCAGGTTGTTACATTTAATCGAATCTTATATTACAAAAGTTCTCTTTAAAAGTGTAACATATTTGTGCTATTATACCTTTTATCTGTTGTTTGGCCAATTCAAAGCAAATGCTTTGCTTATTTGGGTTGGATTACTATCATCTTCAATTGAAAACAAACCTGGACTCTGTGATATTACTTGGGATCATAATTGTCTTGCCTTTTTAGTAAAATCTTGTAGTTGATAATCATTTGTCTTGGTTAAGGAAGTTTTGTTGAGTATTGACTTGATTTCGAGTAATATTGTCCTGACAACAGAGCTATGTGTTCATTGGTGGATTATTATGAATTTTCATTACTACAATTGATACATGAAATTGTAGCATGAGAAAGTTCACTTTCCTACTTATCTTTTCTTTAGTTATAATCCACTGGAAAGGAGATATGCTTGAAAAGGAGGTAAAGAAGTAGGCAAGAAATGCCCTCCATCTCAGTGCTTAACCAAAGGGTCCACCGACCCTTCCAAAGCATTGTCCTCCCACAATGCGCGGAGGAATGAAATATCCTCGGTTAAATCAATCTGTGAAGCCTTGTAAGCCTCCTAGCCCTGTTTCTGTGTATGACGATCAAGTACAAATTATAGAAAAAAATTGATCTTGTTTAAATATTGAATGTTTCAAATCAACTGATGCACAGATCACATAATTGAAGCTAAATGTTGATAGCCTTGAGAAAGAGAGAGACTTTTACTTAGCAAAGCTAAGAGATATTGAGATACTGTGCCAGAGCCCTGCGATAGAAAACCTAATGGTACCCATATGGTACCCATATTCTTTTTAATGTTAAATCACCCAACTAGTCTACTAATATGAGTAGATTGTCTACATGCAAATTAAGTTGAATTCTATAACAAGTACTAGTCTGTGATATAATTCTCTTTAAGGTTGTTGGAGCAATCAAAAGAATTATGTATGCTATTGATGATGATGCATCAGTAGTCACAGAAGCTAAAGCCATGGTCTCTCTTCAACAAAAGGAAGCGGAAGTTTCAAGCTCCGCTACTGAGGAGGTTTCTTGTTGAAGATTATTTTCAAGTTTAAATATTTTGTCTAGTTATTTAAAATAGGGCTTAAACTTTTTTTTGTTCAATTAAATAACTTTTTAGTAATTTAAAGCCCTATGTTATATTTATTTTCAATATCATTCCATTGTTATTTATATTGCAATTGCGACTATATGACATGAGTCCGATTAGGAAAAATTAACCACTGCAAAATGTTGGAAGGTCATATGATAAGAAGAAAATTAATAATAACAAGAAATTTAATAATAATAATAATAATATTATTATTATTATTATTATTATTATTATTATTATTATTATTACTAAAATTTGGAAGAAGAAGAAGAAGAAAACTAATAATAATAAGGAATTTAATGCTAATAATAATAAAATAAAA
>JANZLC010000009.1:5420309-5434217 GCA_026413385.1 Erythroxylum gracilipes
TTAATAATAATTAAAATAATTATAATTATAATTATAATTATAATTATAATAAGAAGAAGGATATTTTGGTCTTTTTGTTAGTTATTCCTTTGTCATTCCAAGTTTATATTTTCAAACCAAACATTAGCATAGAAATTCTTTAATAGTAAATCAAATAAAGTAATACTTATTCCATTCTATTCCTCATATTTTCTATTCATAAGAATAATCATTCTATTCATTATCTATTCCAATCGTTGAACCAAACAGGCTGTAAGGGAATTATGTGTTCATGAACATCACCTTTCTGCAATGTCATTTTATTCTAATGTGTTGACCATTATGTATTGAGAACATATGCTATGTTTATCAAAGAACTTAACAAATGGGATAGGAAGTTTTCCAATCTCTGTTATACCTTCCATAATATTCACCAACTCTACTGGACTTGACAAATTTCTCCTTTTTATCTAATTGTCTTTCAACCTTATCAATAAAGACCTACAAGGGATTTATAGATTGAGATTTCTCATGCAACAAATATTAGGGATTTATAGATTAAGATTTCTCATGCAACAAATAAACATATCAATAACATTAAAATCATTAATAAAGGTGATAAATTCCTTTTCTCTGTTAAAATATGAACATCAAAAGTCTAGATATATTGGTGTTTATAAGTTCAAGAAGTTGTATGCTTCTTATGCTAGCTTTCTTAATTATGTATTTTCTCTTAATACAATCCACACATATACCAAGCCTAGTAAAATCAAAATTAAGAAGGGTTCCATTCTTTATCAATCTTTACATTCTTTGTTTAGACATGAGACCCAAATGTTTATATCATAATTAAGTTAAAATTTCATCCACTAGACCATGTTTAACACCAACATTATGATGCAAGGTTAATAGAGTCTCAATAATAGGATTCTCAAGCTTTGATTTGTATAAACCATCACAAAGGACACTAGAACCAATAAAAGGATTATTCTCAAATGAAATGACATCCATTTCCAAACTTAAAGGAATATCCAAATATATCAAGTTTAGAAAAAGAAATTAAATTTTGAGAAATAGTAGGAATTATAATATCTAGAAAAGATCTAAATAACATATAATATCTAAAATTTAATGATAACTTATGATGGGTTCAACTTCAGCTTTGATTTGATTACCCATATACAAAAAAATGTTCATCTAGATTTATGGTTTGGGTCAAAAAAATGTCCTTGCATTATATTTGAATATTATATTTGAATATGAGTGGTGCAACTCAAATTAATTCACCAAATATTAAAAGGAAATTATGTTAAATTGACTAAAAATATACAAAAGCATTAGTCATAACTTTCATATCAAACCTTGACTTACGTATCAAGAAATACTTCCAATAGTGTCCAGCCTTTCCACAAAAATGATACTCATCATCCTTTTGTTCCTTCTCGTGGGTTTGTAGATGACACATTAACCTTTTGTGGTCCTCTATTGCCCTCTTATTCCTTCTTTCCTGGTTTCCTTTTAGCTACTAGACTCCTGCAATTAACTATATGAATTCCTTCTTTCTTAAGCCTTGCTTTTTCTTGAATAAGCATTCTTTGCAATTATGTCACATTCCTTTTACCCTTTATAAAATTGAGCCTACACAAAGTTTACCATAAATTGCATAAGGAAATTTCACTCACTTGAATCTCTTGGATGGCATGATATAAAAAACATCAAAGTTCGTAGTAGTTAATGTAGCCATTGTTGCACCATTAACTATCTAAGAATCAATGTTAGAATGAGACACACTTTGAATAGAATCTACGAATTCTTTACCACTATCAGTTTTAAGAATCATTGACTTGATATTCTCTATTATTGTCTTCTGTATAAGCTTTAAGCTTAGTCTATTTGATCTTGCTCAAGCCTTATGGAATGATATTTGAGAAGTTAAAGTGCTCATGTATGTTGTGTGATGCTTTTGTTGGTTTTAAAGCAACAACTTTCAAATATTAAAGTTTAACTTGAATTTTAGATATTAATTTTCTTCATATGTAGTGATTTGAGAGTCTTAGATCGTCGAACTATATAAAATAATTTTAAATGCCTAAGAAAATAGAAAATATAACTTTTTAGAAGGACGAATTCGTATCACTAGCCTTTGGATTCATATTAAATAAACCCTTGCAATCAATATGTTATGGACCCCATCTCAGACCACTTGAGTGTGAAGTAAAAAGTACAATAAATAGTTTATTCAACTACTATCAAGAATTATATGAAAGTAATTAGAGTAGCCATGGTAGGATATACAATTTAGACATGTTATGCAATGATGTGGATGCTACACGAAGCTTACTTAATAGTGTATTTAACAGATCCGTGTATGAAGGTTTGCTGGTGTAGAGTGCATCTAATATGGCACTTTCGGAGGCATTATTTGAGTTGAAACTGTAAACATCTAGGCTCAATGAGAGATGGAATTCTACACTTGCTCTAATAAGGGCATCTTCCACACCAAAAATTGGAGGCTGATAAGCCGCTATGGCAGTCATAATCACGCTCAGATCATGCAACCAGAGGACTTATGAGTCTGATGAATCTGGCTCCATGTCTTCTGAAGCTGAGCCATCGATTTCTTGCTTGACATCCCAGTCATCGCTCTGCAACCTAAGCTCAGATCCCTTCAGTGTCCCTGCTCCAATCTTTCTCTTGTGCTCTGATATAATCATTAAAATCAAAAAATTAAGCATATCATGGATATAACTCAGAATTAAGCATACCATAGTTGAAATTTTACTTTTGTTATTGATTGCACTGCGTGTAATTGCTAAAAATTCATCCCATTTGAATTTCCTGAGTTCTTCCTTCTCCACTTCTGAGAGCTCAAAATTTGGTTCCCTTCCACACATAAACGCAGCCCTGCAGATACATAAACCTTCGCCTGAAGCTTCAAGATTTAAAATCACACAAGAGAAAGTTTAGTCCACCTTATTCATTGTTTTCTAGTTTCCATTTTCCAATGATCTCTATCCATCATAATCATGTAACTATTATGCCAGAAATCATAATAGACAAAAACCCTTTCATCTTCAGTATGTTAAATATTCTTAAAAATCCCAACACCGAATTAAGATGATGAATTCCACTCTTAACATTTCTTGTTCCCATGTTCTCTGCGTGATCATACTCTCTCTTGGCCAGCCTAACGTGAATCACGTCTGCCGTATTAAACTAGGTTATGATCCAATTCCAATCATGGATGATTAAAATCCTGAGAAAGTCACCAATCTAACTTTTGCTGTTTTACTCATTGCATTGAACCAGGACCTTAGTACAGCTGAATGCAAGCTTATAATCTTTGTAGGATATTGCCAAATGATCATAGTCCAGAATAAGGCACATAGAAGCTTATTAGCATATCAGGATGACTATTGTTGTTCTAAAGAAGAAGAAGAAAGATCATTGCAAACCAGGAGAAAATATCATGCAAAAGATGTATCCATACTTTTCAGCATAAATATGTCTAAGGACTTAAAATGGATTTAGAAGTATAGCACTTGTTCATGATTTATGGTCTCAGGAACTTAATGCTGAATAAATATTACTGTTAAAGCAACTAAATTTCAAACTATCACCTGTCATACAAGCGAGCAGCCTCTTCTTGTGAACTAACGGTTCCCAAGTGGATCTGCTTCTTGTCAACTTTAATTGCAGCTTGCCATTTCATATTTTTGAAATAAACACCTCTCATTAAGCAAGGTTCTTGATTTTGGACATGCTTTCTCCTATGACGTTTTCTGCGTTTAATTGGTTGCCCTGCAAAAATCATGGTGGCAAATAATAAGCTCAGACGACCGTGTTAACTGAAGCATTTGATTCAATATCGCAAATAAATTTCGACTTTAAATACGTTGTGCTCCAAGAAGCTTTCAACTGAAGGCTGACGCACTTGTTTCAATACCTCAAATAAAGATCCTAAAGCCAGGCTACCAATAAATTGTTAGTTTATGCAATAAAGTGGCCCCCACAGTTTCAAAGAAAGTGAAGGCAGTGAAATCTTTCCCCTTCATTGCTAACTTTCTTGGAAAAGTATAACTCTTTTTGCATGATATGCATGATAATGACGTTTATTGAATTAGAATTTTTAATATGGGTAATATGCAGATTCCATTAATAAAAGTAACTGGATCGACCCGTTAGGATTGGACATTCAGACGCAAAATCAAAAAATTAATAATTCGAACTAGACTTACTCTAATACTATAATAGAATTTTTAATATAGGTAAAATATAGAGCCTGTTAAAAAGAATTAGGCTTGGGTCAACCGTTATCAAAATGACTATTGACCCTTACTATTTATAAACTCTTAAACATTTTCATGTGTCAGTAAATATGGTAGCATATTCTACATTTTTCACAAGTTTCTCTAGGATAAACCAAACATCGATTTATTGCCAAAAGAATACAACTGCATAGTTTTGCATCTTTCAGAAGCATAAAATAAGACATCTTCACTCCACTTACAAACCTGGATATGGTTGTGCCAGCTGCTCTTTTATAGAGCCAGAAGTAGACAAACTTGAGGAACTAGCTCCAAGCTTGGTAGGGGCCTCCTGCCAGGCAACGGTAATAGAATCAGAAAACAACAATTAAAGTAATCTATCTTGGAAGAAAAAAGCTAGTCAAAGGCTTTAAGAATTCTGCAGCTTTTCATGATTCACTTGTGTCAAGATTGGCAAAACCTAAGTGGTTTCGACAAAGATGAGTAAGATCATGATGGATCACCAAGTTTAAACTCACTTTATTACCAGGTGGAAAATTCTAACTTTATAACCTTGCCTTGAATGAAACGTATCAGTTAGAATCCATGCAGGACGTTGCATAAAGGAAAAAGCATGATACCTCTTAAATTAGCTATGATGAGAAAAAGTAAATGAAAAAGCAAAGAGGTCGATGATATTTTATGCCAATTAAAATCAAGTCCATGTCAAAAGGACAGAGCTTGATGGCATTCTTAAATCCCAGACCTATGCAGAATCGAGATTGTATAACTCTTTTAACGAGAGCCCATTAAAGCCTTAGCTGATACTTTAATTCAAATAATATTGAAGTTGAATAAAGTTTATCACGAAATATCCCAGAAAAGTGGATAAAAGACATTTTTACCTCCTTTGGGTGGTTACCATCATCTGATGGCAGGGGATGCACGCTAACAGACTTGGCATTATGTGTGGCACTTGCAAGAGCAGTTCCATTCTCTGAAAATCGAGGGAGCAGACTCAAGAAAGAATTTCTGCCTGCAAAAAGCCAGCTAGTTTTGGTAAGTCGAGGTCATGCGCAGAACCATCTGACTGGATCAACGGTTTGGAGGAAAGAAAAACTAATTTACTAGCAGAATTTGTGAATTTCAAGGTTGCCTACTCAAATATGAACTGGCACATTAGCAATGCAAAAGGATATGAGAGAACATTTATAGATAACTGCTCCTAAGCCATATGCCAAAAACAGCTGAAACAGGCCTGTACAATTTGAGTAATAGAAGAATTATATCAATCATTCGTACGAAGCACATTCCAAAATGAAGCTCACCAGCACACAGCCCCAAAAGTTTCCTCCTTCGTAAGCTGACCATGTTGAATTATAGAACTGTCTCTCAGTTTGTGATCACTCGGAGAATTTAGCACTTTGTTCCTAGATCATAAGCAGCCAGACAAAATTTGACGAATGCACAAACTGAAACCAACTTATAATTGCAGTGACAAGAATGATACAAGAGAATAATAAAGAAAATATGATATTGCAGTTCTCACGGTCCTAAAGCGAAAAGCCACTTGAGTTATTGATACGTTAAAATTAGCATAAACCTTAACAGGGTAAATCATACATCTCAAATGGAAGACATTAGTTTATAAGTCCCTCTTGGGAAAAACATAAGAATGACACTCCATCAAGTTATAAAAAAGTTCGAGGGTTAAAGAACAACTAGACCGATCAAAAAGATCACTATGCACATGGCGGAAGACAAATTAAAACAAATAAAAGACATCTCTGAAAACAAGCGGTTGGTTAGCTTCGTCGCGGGACTTAAGCTGACATACTGAAACTTACCATTATAGCATAGAAAACATTAACAAAAACTAACGATTACCCTTGAAAGGTTCCTCAAAACCCATTGGTATGAGTTTAAAACATCTGCAATTTACTCAATTATATAACATGGCAACAGCTTTATGAATGGACTCTAAGAATATAACCCCACTTTCAATTACAGAATGCGTACAACATCTGGGAAGACGACGCGGTTGTATATGTTTTTAACAATTGTTCAAACAACAGAGTCTAAAAACCGGGGTAAAGGTGACACAACGGGCCGTCAGAGAAAGAAAGACCAACACAATTATGAGAAACTATCGTGAATTTCTTAACTGGCAAAAAAATAAAAAGAACAAGAATTTGGAGACCTGTTGTTGTATAAACGAGATTAAGATTATAGACCAGGTAAGAGGAAACCAGCGAAAGATGCACACAGAAAGACTTAGTCGAGGAGAATTTTCCAAATCTCTCACCGTGGAAAGCAAGTCAACTCCCACCAACCTACCACCTTTCATGAAAGAAAACACACCCAGACAAAAGCCCCCCATCCGCTCCAATCAACAGAATAAACCACAAAGCCCAACAACATCGGAAGCCCATCAAACAAAAATGCCTCTTGTAGTAGTAATACTAGTTGTTGTACAATAGTGTATCGTAAGCGCAAGATGAGCAGCGAGAATGAAAGAGGATAAGGTGATGGGGTTTTGTTTACCTCGGAGAGAAAAAGCAAGTGCAAGTAGTACTAGGTGGTGTTTGTGATGAGAGCGTAGAAACCCAGGTGAGGATCAGAAAAGGAAAAAAGAAGAAGAGGGATTTTAGGAAAAGAAGGTGGTGTGAGATAAACAGAGGAGATATATAGGCATATGTGCGTGTGAGAGAGAGGTGGTCTTCATGCATCTACCACCTTTTGTTTACGCGTTGTGGTTTTGGATTTTGTTTTGTTAAGACGAAGACGAAGACGAAGGTGGCGGCTGTGGTGGCGGTGGTTACGGTATCAATTTTATTTATTCGGGTTCCATGATATTTGCTTCTATTGTATGTGTCTGATGTATTGAGGCATGATTCCGGAATTGCCCTTGGAAACAATCCTTCTATTTACATTTAAATAAACCAGCGATAAAGGCAATTATGTGGAAAGAAGTGTGGATGAATGACAAAAAGGGAAAAACGGGAATGACGAGGGTAGAGGAAGGAAATGAAAGAACAATAACAATAATAGAGGCGGTTGGTTGGTTGGTTGGTAAGAAAAATGGTCATCGGGAGCACCGACGTCTTGTGATTGGATGGGCATCGGATCCAGTAATAGATAATCGGATAATGTCCCTCACACACCCCGCTTTTCAGGAATCTTCGTCCTTTCACCTAGTTATTAGATAATGTCATCTTTTTTTGAGAGGGTACGGTTTTAAAAATTGGACCGAACCGTTCGAAAAAATTTAAACCGAACAATAATTAAGTCACTTAATAATCTTTATATATAAAAATTGGTTAATTTAAAATTTTTTCAATCAGACCGGACAGTCCAATCTAGTTTTTAAAGTTGAGCATAATTTTCTAGTCTTTTGTCTTTATTTTTTAACCAAAATTTGGGTACTACAACTACTTACAAGTAATTATTGTCATAAATGCTTACGTGATTTTTTTGTTTCACACGAAGTATTTTAAGAGGGTCTTAATTATGAGAAAATATTTTTAAATTATTTATATTTAAATTAATTTCTGCTTAAATTGAGTATATCTCTTGTTAAAAATAAAACTTTTTTCTCAAAGTTTTAAATGGCTACATATACGAGGACGGTTTCGAATATGCAACTTCACGAATGCCTACTTGAATTTATAATGTCTTATATGAAGTAAAAAAAAATTCCATATTTTTATTATAACCTGTGAAAAGATTGAGGAAGAGGTTCTTTTCTCTGTTTTTCTCTGTTCGTTCCAAAAACGAAAGTACAAATATATACAGACAGACTTCTACTTTTACTAGAATTAATCCTCCGATAGAGTTAGTTTTCTATTCCTATAATGACTCCTAAAAGATATACAACGATATACATGACATCCTAATAATTATCGCCTAATTATTTACATTATTTCCGAATAACCTGAAAAGATTTGGTCACTTCTGGAATTAACAATTCATAAAAGGTGTTAGCTGCCATTGACCATGCGTTCTTGAAAGTAAAAAGGCTCGGGAACGAATTTTCATTGGCTAGCTGGTCTCATCCTGCGTGTGGTATCGAAGGCCGTGAATAACGTTAATGCACTGTCGCCTTGGCTTAATATCCATGTTTATTCTAATTTGTTCAGCTTTCCGTCTTTACTTTTTCCGATTGTGCTGCGATTTTTAAAATAACAAAAAGTACAGTGACAACTGGCGGTTTTTGAAGCCAGTTAATACGATTTTTCGATTACGCGGGAGGGACCCTAAGTTAACAAGGTTAAGAGAAAGGGTTAATACAAAAACTCCGGACTTTGTTTAATTTCACAATTATATTTTGAATTTTAAAAATAGTAATTAAATTTTTAAACTTTTAATTTTTTTAATTGTAACCTAATATTAGTATTTTCATTAAGTTTACTGACACGACTTGTCATTTGTTCCAAAAACTTTAACTATTAATACACATCAATTAAAAATAATTCAACTAATGAAAATTAATGAAATAAGATCGTTTAATTACATAACTATAACGACGTCGTTGTTAAAAAAATCTTTAAATAATTTTACACAATCCTTCATTCTCCCAATGCCCTCGGCTACTCTATTCTTGCAACGCTCCAAGCTACTCTCGCATCATAGCACATTAACAAGCTCTTTGTTTTCAACTCTCTCTCCCAATGCCCTCAGCCCTTTGTTTTCAGTTTGTTCTCGCACTACAACAAGCTCATTTTTCTTTCACATCACAGTCAGTCACATCAAGGTTGGGTTTTTATTACAGTTTGTTGTAGGTTTGTTTATTTTTGCGGATCTTCATGATCATACATACATTTAGATGAAGATGAAGTGCATTTTTACATTTTATTCGCAATGAAGTTGTTCTTTACATACGCTTATTCGCAATTAAGTTGTGTTTCTTTACATTTTCACAATACCTAGGTTCGCCTAATAATTGTTTCTCATCAGTGCACACCCAAAAGTAAACTAACTAAAAAGATTTTTTTATATATAAATCAGAAGAATATATTAAAAAGAAAAAATATGTACAAAGAGTCCAGTTACAAGTGCCCCAGGAGGCACAACAAGCTAAAATAAACAACTTGATACAAGCTAAGCAAGCTGAAACAAGTTAGGAACACAAATCCGTCAGTCCAAAAGTAAAACACTAGGAATTCCACGGAAACAAAGCATATTATAACTATGTGGAAAGCGACCAAAGATCAGTAGCCCAGACGAAGCGAACCAAAAGAAGGCTGCTCATGTACTCTCCGAGCACCGAAGGAACCACCGGGGATAAGAATGCAGGCATGACCTTGCCAAAGAAATCTCGCAAGCTGCAACCTGAAAAAAAACAACTCAACAAATAACCTGAAAGGATCTCTAGACGAAGCTATATTACCTCCTCTCGGGGCATGGTGCATGGTGCATAAGGTTCTTCTTAATTTAGGTGCTTGGTTAGTTATGCAATTATCATCTAATAAGAATTTGTGTTTTGGTTTTTTTGATTACTCACTTGGCTATTAATTTTAAGTTTCTTAATATTGCTAACATTGATATGCATCTAGCCTGTAAGATGAAACCTTTGGAGAATGCTTTTTTAAGTGGATGAGGCTGATTGAGAAATAAGAGAGACAATTTTGTTATGTGTATCGTGAGTCCCCTCGAGTAAGTCCTCCATCACATCAACATGATTACTAAGATGTTCAATAAACCTTTGTATCTTCAGCACAACCGATCTGGCATAAGTATCATTTTTTACTGGAAAGCTTAGAAATAAAATTTTTAAAATAGAGAAGAATTTGGATGCTTTGCTCTAATTTATAGGGTTGACACATCCATGTCCACCTACACTACAATGCATTTAGTTTCAGATACTCGTCTAAGGAGAGTATTCTTATCTTTCATTTAATTTATGTTGATTAATTTTTTTTGAATATGAGCATATGCATACATTGGGGACGGGAGGTGGGGGTTTAGTGTATATACCATTTTATAATACGTCTTTATTTTTCTATGGTGAAATATGTGATTTGTGTTCGGACTTTTGAATATTATAATTTGTATGTGTTGATTATTTTTTGTGGTAGCCTTAAACTTTTTTATTGTTTTTTAGAAATATTCCTTAAGTTAGGATACATTTTTTGTTTGAGTTTTAATGCATGAGAGAGACATATAAAATTGGTATTTTTCTATAAATTACTGAAAGTATAATTGGTTTTAATAAATAAAAATGTCCAAGAGTTGATGCATTTGATATCTGTGTTAGCTTATAATCCTAAGAGTAATTTATTACATTTGTACCCATATATTTTTCTTTATTATGTATTATCAAACATGACATTTTTTTATGCTAGAACTTGCCCTTGTATACAATTTGAGACCACATTTTTAGTCAATTTATGCAGGAAGACGATAGGGGCACTTAAGTATAAGCTTTTTTACCTATAAAAACATACCTTAATTCTTATTCTTAGAGAACTAATTTGAGCCTTGACCTTTCTTTTCTTGCATATTCATTTTGTTAAAGGCCACTTTTACCCTTCTTTTTGTTAATTTCCCTAATAATTTTGAGCCTTTAATTTAAAGAAATTGTACAAAGCTTATTTGTATACAATTTCAACTATTTCTATGAAAAGCAATGCTTTTAAAATTGGATTAGAAATTAAACCGGTAAGATAAGAGGTTTAAAGTTTAGAGTTTCAACCAATATTAGACTATCATAAAATTGGTATACAATAAAGATTGAACATAATTGAAAATTTTAAGATATGATTAGAGAAGAAGACTATCCTTGTCCATTGAAGAGATTGAAGTTTAACTGAAGAAAAAGACTCAAATGAAAACCAAGGTCTTTTGATTTATACATTAAATTTACATTTGCTAGTGGTAAAGGTATGATTCATGAACAAGCTTTTGAAACTAACTTTCTATGTTCTAATTTGAGAGTTTAGTAAACTTTAAACACTTTGAGTGCTTAAAGTGAACTCCATGGAAGGGTGTCAAGTCTTGTTTCATTTTATTTTGATGGAACTGATGAGATACTATGTTTTTTAACTAAAAAAGTTATCTTATGAGTCCTTATTCCCTTGATTTGATATTTTATCTTTATCCATTGTATATTAAATTTTAGGATATTTTGCGATAATATGAAAGAAGATGAGAGGTTACTAATAGGATGAATGTTATACCAAATTGATGTTTGTTGTAGGACAAACATGAGTCCGATGTGGGAGAATTTGATAAGAATAGTTGAGTTGAATATCCAATAAATAAGTGTTTTACTATACATGAATGTAATAACTTCTAAAATAAGTTAACACTAGCTAAAATACTTACACAGGAAAGAAGAATGTATTCTTAAATAAAGATTCAAGAAATCTTTCTAAGAGAGGGCTTATCAACAATTAACAGGTTAAAGTTAAAGGTTTTTGATATGTGATTATTTTATAATAGTTTCTCTGTAAACGCTTAACTAATCAATGATACATGTTCTCTAGATTATTTATTCCTCTTTTTTATTTTATTATCTTTAAATTTCAAACATTGGTATCAAACCTAGAAGGTACATATTTTGATATTTTCTCCTAAATATGAGTATTTTGTTTACTTTTTTTATTTAGGAGAACTTGTGTATACTTTTGTTTGAATAATAGAATTTGGATGAATTTTATATATTTTCATTTTAAATCATTTTTAATGAAAAAAATCTTATCACTGATAGTAGTTCATAGTGGTTATCGTTAGTCAGTGGTGGAAGCCATGGTAGGAGATGTTCAGTAGTTTTTAAATGATGAATGGAAATTTTGTAAATAATTTATTTTTAATGGGCTTAATGATAATTTTGTGTTCTTTTAGTTAATTATTTTATATTAGATTCTATTAAGGCTTAAATAATAATTTAGCTTAACTTAAGTTAATTGGGTTGACCATATTAGAACTTTGGACTAATTATTATAGGCTTTAACTTGTGTAGTGGGCTTAATTAATATCAATTAATAAAGGATTAATTGGGCATTTTAAATTATGCTATTTAGGTCCAATTTACATGGACCAAATAGGCCTAATTAATATGGGCCTAATAAGCCCAACTATCCCAATCTAAAAAGGCTTTTAGGCCTAATTAATATTAGTCAAATAGGATATAGGTCCAACTTATATAGGTCGAACTTAAAAGCCCATTTGAACCCAACCAAAATTTCATAGTTAAGGTCAACCTATGTCCATAGTAAAAGGGGATTGGGAGATTGAACAATACCTTCAAAGTGAAAGATTATATATATAAGTCCTACTACTACTTATTTATAGAAAAAGTTACAAACTACCAAAGAAAGAGGCAAAGAAGATAGTCTCCTACCAAAAGTAGAGCCTACGAGAAATGCAATATTCCACTATCATAGGGTACATATCCAAACATTCAGGTACATAACCTATGATAATGGTATATTAGAGCAAAAACAAATCCAACTTACACATGACATCAACTAACATCATTTAAAAATCAGCAAATTTTAAAACCATTCATTGCATTCATTCACAAAGCACTGTTTCCAATAGATAAATATTCACAAAAACCTCGTATAGGTTCTAACAAAAACTGCAAAATAAAAGCTATAACTCTTTGACGTCAGTTGACAGACCTCTGAGCTATAACTTAGTCCAAAACATTCTTCTAATTCAGAATAAATACTAAGTCTCCTATCTTGTACCTGAAAAATCACGTTGTAATTTTTTATGAGTTTTGCGAACTCAATAAGTGAACTATCATTGATGATTTCACCGGATTCACATACACAAATCACATATTTCACAATTATTCATACAGAACATGAATATTTCAAATACTCACACTGTCACGACACATCATTTAATCAACGCGAATCAGATTATATATAAACACATACAAATGCATATGAGACTCCATATTTGTTATTAATGTTGTGACCGTGTACCTATCACATATACAAATACTGGCTCATTGGGTTCAGTCAGAAACATATATCACGGAGCATAGCTCTACGTGCTGAATCATATATCACGGAGCAAAGCTCTATGTGCAAGCGCTTGATACTGGTCACTCTGGTCACAACGCCTTTATCTGAGCATGCATTTTATGAAATACACCAATTCATAATTTACCATATTTCACAATTATTTATAAAGCATAGTCAGAATTTCATAATCATCGGACCTAAGTCTAGTATTCAACTTTCGTTGAGAATTCACATTTCATATAGAATGTCCAAACAAATCAGAGCACTTCCAATACAGTGCCAAATATTTACTCCTCGGACTTTAAGCCCAGAATTTAGAAACAAATCGCAACAATTCAATAATTGGCAAATCAAACCAAATCAATCCTAGGAAATTCATCTAGGTTGACTCACAATACGCTCCAAGAAGCTATTGCCTGGATGGTCTAGCAATGTCCGATTGGCGTCCGATGTGCTCTTCTATAACATACACAACACATTCACATATATCACATTTTTTCACAAATGTACAAGTATTCTTTTATGCACATCAATATATAGAAAGTATGTACAATGCATGTTCAATGCCAATTTTAGGGTACTTTATTGCGATCCTTATCAATAAATCATTTAGATATCAATGCCCTCATTAATACCATGTATATTTATAATTGGACCAAAACAAAACAATGTCAAAACAATTTCATAACTTCATTGACCAC
>JANZLC010000009.1:5459157-5471212 GCA_026413385.1 Erythroxylum gracilipes
ATTGAGTTGATTTGAGATCCCAAGTAACTTGTTGCATTGATTTACCCACTACACACACTAAGGGCATTTAACAAGGTTTTAATAAATAGAGTTCATTAATTAAGACCTTGGACTTAAAGAGTTCTTTAAGGTTTACCATTTGAAACTTAGTGATTTCCTCTCCCATCGAAAATTGATTTTGAACTATGATAGCCAAAGTTCATTTTCAAAAGGATTCTATCACCATTTGATCATTGTTTTTGTCTTTCCATTTTCTATTCCCAAAATCCAAAAATAATTTTTACACATTTTTCTTGCAACTCATTTAATTTTGTTAAGATTTCCAAAGATCAAAATACTAATTTAGCTTACATATCTGACATATAGGTTAGCTTAGATCCATTCGTTTAGGTTCTGATTAAGTAAGATGCCCTGAGGTTGCATTCTATATTGCAATCCTTGGAATTAAATTTTTGATTTGACCTCTAAGGGAAAGAACAAAAAGGATCGAATCAGGGTCTCAGTTGATGATCATTCACATATAGTATTTTCCTTATCTTCAAAGATCCAATCTCTACTAAGTCCATGCACTTTGGAAATATCTTAAATGTGTCTCTATCTTTTTCTTCCTTATTTAATTCCTCCACCATTCTACTATATAAAGGTGAAGAGTCAGTCTAAAAAATAATCCTGGTTTAAAAAATGATCATGTACTTAGTACTCACCTCCTAGCTAAATGATATGTCTTTTTTTAGTTTGAGCTCCTCCTCAACTTCTTCTTTACAAGTATTGCTCTCAAAATTATCAAGCTCCTCATCACTCTTTAAGGTTTTTGTACTAACATCTATTGGGTATACCTCATGTTGATATGGCTGCTCCTCTTCGATTTGTGATTATAAGTACTTAATCCTCACTACCATGTCACCCATTTGGCTTGTCACGTTGTGGAGTCTAGACATTATATTATACCAAAGTTTTTGTAAACCTTGTTGAAACTACTGTATTATATCCAATTGGAATTGTTGTTATACATCCAGCTAGAACTGTAAAGTGTAGCAGTGACATCATCAACTAATTCTTTCAAGGATGTAACTGATTTTTGCTGGCTCTCACAATTTTGGATATTAGACCGAAATTAGCTTTCATCCTGTTGGAATTGTAAGATATTCTACTGAGTTTGTTGTATAATCTCTTGAAATACCTTATTAAAATTGAAGATTGTTAGCATTACAGGTCTTGACATAGTTACTTAAAGATATTCCTGGGTTGTAATAAGGATCTTCTCATCTGTACGATAATTGTTGTGTGTTCTGCATACTATCACGACAGTAATTCTGTTCATTATGCCATCCATATTTGAAATTTGTATAATCACTCCAAACATAATGATAAGGTCAGAAATATGAGTTATAAAAGAAATTACTTCCATCCATGAATATTTTTTTATAATCACAAATATGAAAAAAAAATTAAAAGATTATGAATTAACTGAAAAGAAACCAATTACAAACAAATATATACAAAACACCAAATCACAAACAAAAACTAAAACACTGCATTCCCTGACAACGGTGCCAAAATTCACAGCACATTATAACGCTAGTCAAAATAAACTAGACTTACTATTATAGCAGTGGTGAGTCTAGGTCGATCCTACAGAGAGTGTGTATAAGTTTATGAAATCAAATTAATTATTTTGTAGGTTTTGGGGGGTTTTGGTTTTAAAAATTATAAAATAATATAAAGCTAAACTAACTAAAAAAATGCAATTTAAATAAATTTTTTTAAAAAATGATAAAAGTGGGGAATTCGATAAGGACCTAGTTCTTTAGTTTGATCTTGGCCTATAAACGATCAAGTATATTCCATCATCCTAACATCGTTACAATTATCTACGGACTATTGATCTAAGACTAACATAACACTCTATTAATCACAATTTTCCCTTAGGTTGTGTTTCATCAAGATACGATCGTCAATTAAACCTAACTACTGAATAGCCTAGGATATGATCTATATATTCAATTTGGTAGCAACATTACGATCACGATCAGTATAGGTAGTAACCTTACATGTTCAGGTTATCTAGTCTAAGTTATGTTGTTTCTAATGATGCAGGATCATTAAATGCTACTAACAAGAGTTAAATGTAACAATTACAGATTACATTCAACACCATAACATTAGGTTTGAAATAGAATAATCAAAATAACATATTCCGATCATTTATCCAAAACTTAATTCAATAAACACAAACAACACAACAATCCAAAAAGAAATTACAACGTTAATAGGATGAAATAACTTAACCTTGACTTGGCATTGATATCCCCATTGAACCGACGTCGAGAACTTAGCCTTCCATTTCCACCTTCAAGCTCCAATAATCAGCCTTTGTAGCCTCCATTTATGTTGAA
This sequence comes from Erythroxylum gracilipes, assembly GCA_026413385.1. Lineage (NCBI taxonomy): Eukaryota > Viridiplantae > Streptophyta > Magnoliopsida > Malpighiales > Erythroxylaceae > Erythroxylum > Erythroxylum gracilipes. The sequence continues at coordinate 5,461,554 of JANZLC010000009.1, forward strand.
AAATGAAGATAGAATGGAGAAGAATAGCTATTGTCCACACTACTATCTATAACCAAAGATGACTAGATGCTTCTTTCTTTCTTTGTTTTGTGAACAACCAACACTTTCCACTCACTAGCCATTTTTCCTCCATTCTATTACAGCTCTTTTATTTTTTCAGTAGCTACATCATTTTTATTTCTTCTTCTCTTCTCCTACTGCGATGTGTTTTAGGTTGTTGGTTATTGTTGGCATGTAACGCTTAGTGTATGGGCGTGATTTGTCATGGCTGTGAGTGATTCTTTCAAGCTATCTTCCAATTTGTTCACCGTGTACAGTTGTCACACGATGGATCAAAAAGAGGTTTCGATGCTAACCCCCTTCCCACCTGTTACAGCTGTATCACCGAACACACCTTTACTTTATACATGGATAGGTGGTTCGTGTGGTGTCTCATGTGCAGTCCCAAGCAATCCACGCAAAGATATCTTCCAACTTGTTCATTGTGTACAGCTGCCACATAATGGATTAAAAAGAGGTTTCGGTGCTAACCCCCTTCCCACCTGTTATAGCTGTATTGCCTAACACACCCATGGATAGGTGGCTTGTGTGGTGTCTCACGTGCAGTCCCAAGCAATCCATACACAGCTGTGAGTGATGCTTATAGTGGTGACACTTTTATGCAGCATGTCTTGAGCAATGTTGCTTCAATTTCTTGATTTTCTTGTCTTTACTTGCTCTAATATTTCTCATTCTTGCTCTATGATAATAAAGGATTGTGATTCTTTAGAAAACAACTAAAATTTGTTGCTTTCAACTCATTTTAGCTCCTTCGATTCCGAACCGTACCTAAAACCATATATGAAGTAAAGTGAGTATCTTAAGCAATTTCATATCACTAATTGCTAAGTGTTATGGAATAATTATGCAATTAATTTAAGCACGTAGCAAACATATGCACGTTTAACAAGAAAAATGTTAACAAAAGAAGAAATAGAGGCTGCTCATGGTTATATTTTGTTCAATTATCAAGAGGTTCAACCTTTCATGTAGTAAGTTTAAGTAGATTTTGAAATTCATTATTTGAGTTTTTGAAGTTAGTGTGGTTCATAACTAAAATACATAATAATGGTTTTAGATTATACGAGGAATGGTTACACGAGCTATGAAGTACCTGAGTTTTGTTGGTTTTCCAAATATTAGACGCTAGACCATGTATCTTGCAAAAATTACCTTACATCTTGTTGGAACTCCTATACAATCTGTTGAAGTTGAATGTTGTTAGCAGTCATAATATTAAGCAAATCTTCCAAAGACGTACCTGTGTCATGATAAGAAGCTTTTGGTCCATATGGAAATTATTGTGTGTCCTGCACACTATTAAGGAAGTAATTATGTTAATTATCCCATCCATAACTAAAGTTAGTATAATTAGTCCAATTTGAGCTATAAAATTGGGAATATGACTTATAAAAGAAACTACTTCCTTCCATTTTTTATTATTATATTTTTTATAAACACTAAACAAAAAGTGAAAAGATTAAAAATAACTGAAAATAAACTAATTATGAACAAATATATACAAAACACCAATTAAAATCAAGCACAGAAACTAAATCACTGTACTCCCCGACAATGACGCCAAAATTGATAGTGCATCGTAATACTACAAAAAATAAATTAGACCTACTATTATAGTAGTGGTGAGTTTAGGTCGATCAAACAGAGAATGTGAGTTAAAGCATTTGAAATGAAATTAAACAATGCTTAGGTTTAGGGGGTTTTTGGTTTTAAAAATGAAAAATAATAAAGTTAAACTAACTAACAACAATAATTTAAAAAATATGTAAAAAATGATAAAAGTATGGAATTTGGTAGGGACCCAGTTCTTTGGATTAATCTCAACCTACACCTTAACTAAACATATTTCAATGATTTTTCGTTCTCAAACCTCCCCTAGCAATTATTAATCATAGGTTAACAATTAACCCAAGTTTTCCTTTAGGTAGTATTTAACTAGGATACGATCGTTAATTAAACCTAATAACTGAATAACCTAGGATACAATCTCTAGATTCAATTTGATAGTAGCGTTATGAATTAAGAAAATCGATTAATCAAAGCAACAACTATATACGATGCTTCTTTAAACCTAGGTTATATTACCCCTAATGATTATGAACCATTAGTCGCTACAAATGAATTTCAAATATAACAATTACGAATTATATCAAAATTCTAGCAATGGGTTTGTAATAAAATGTTCTAATGAATGTATTAAAATCCTCTTTTCACAATACCCAATAGGTTCATACATAAATAATTAAATTATAAAGATAACACGATCATTTATACAAGAAACCCAAATCCATACACATAGGATAACACAATCAATTCCTAAAGAGAGAAAGAAACAACAAATATGAGGAGAAATACACTTAATTGGGTCTTCAGTTTCGATGTCGCCTCTAAACCAACATCAGGAACATGGGTCTCTCACGATTGAGAGCTTTGACCTACATTTTCATTAAAACCAAGAGCTCCCAAGAAAATTGCTTAAGCGACCACTTCTCTGTCTATAGCTCCTTTGTTCTTTCTTAAAACCTATCTTGAAACCCATGCATCTAAACCCTCGTCCCTTCTTTCTTTGCCACGTCTACATTTTGGTTTTCAATGTCTCTTGGTTGTGCGTTTGTGTTTCATGCCCAATGTTTGCATGAAATGCAAACAACGCTAACGATGTTTACATACAACATGCGCTACATTTTATCTCCCAGTAGCTAGCATTGTCTTCTCACTTTGGTGGCGTTTTGCTGCTCATTGGTTGGCCACCTGCATTGTCTTTTTGCTTTTTATCTATGATGCCTCTTAGACATTGTCATTTTGCAATTCTCTTTTCCAACTATTGTGCGCGTATTCTCCTTATTGCTTTGTTTTTTTTACTCTACTGTGTTATTTTATTTGGTAGCTGCTTTGTTGTCTTCTTTTGGACTAAATTTGTTTTCTTCTTGCTCTAATTTTCTTCTTCTTATCCATGAAGATAGGTGGATATGAATCTTCGAAAAACAACCCAAATGTAATGCTTTAGACTCAATTTAACTCCTTTGTTTCCAAAATGTACCTAACATCATATATGAGTCAAAGTGAGTATCTTAAGTAATTCCCTAGCAGTAATCGCTAAGTGTTGCATAGTAAATTCATAATTAGTTAAGAACATATCAATGTTCAATAAAAAGAATGTTAACAGAAAAAGAAATAGAGGCTGCCCATGGTTAAATTTATTGAATTGCCAAGAGATTCAACCTTTCGTGCAGTAAGTTAAAGTAGATTTTGAAACTCATTATTTGAGTTTTCGAAGTTAATGTTGTTCACAACTAAAATACATAATAATGGTTTTAGATTATATGAGGAATGGTTATGCTAGCTAATGCCCGAAAGCATACAAAATGATACCAATAAAGAAGTTGGAAGACACTTTCCTCGATAGTTTGAGAAATATGTAAGTTTTCATTTACAATAATTGAAATGGTTGAAATTGTCAGGTCAAAGTGTTTAAATGGAACTATAATATTTAATATGATTTTTTTAGTATAGGCCTTAGAAAATCCAATCGAGAACAAGTTCATATGTGATCTTATGAAAGGAACTTTGTGAACTATTAAATTGTATCTGGTGTATTTTATTAATGGATACAAATTTCATATAGAATATCATGTTCGTAGCATAGCATATATAGAGAATTGATGGATTACTAAGGTAAAATTATTAAGATACTTGAAATTGAGTACCCTACATTACCAACAAAATGGAGTGTGATATTTCAATGTGACTGGTTTGATCCAACTCCTAATGTTGGAATAAAAGTGCACAGTCAATACAATCTAGTTGAAATCAACTAAAGAACAAGATTTGACAATTTGAACCTTTCCTGATGGCTATGTAAGTGATCCAAGTGTATTATGTCCTTTTTACTAAACTTATGGTGAAATAAGTCAGATTGGTTGGCTGTTTGCAAAGTAAAACCTCAAGGTGTTTTTGAATTACATAGAAAAGGAAAAAAAAATATGAGAATTGAAAGTGAAACATTTCAGGAAGATGTTTATGAAATAAATGCATGTGTAACATGTGATAAGAATGAACATTTGAGCAATCTAAATAACATGTTGAGATTTCATGTAGATGGGATGAGGAGGGTGAGAAATTTAAGCAGGTGCTTGAGTTTAATTCTAATTCTTCAAAAAAAGAAATTGATGATGATTTTGATTTACAATTAAGTGATGATAGTGATTAATATGTGTTTGTAATAGAATATTATATAAATAAATATATTATTGCATTAACAATATAATGTTATTTGTGTTTAATTTATATTGTTCTATTATTAGAACATTCAATAAAATGTGACTTTCAGGTTAAAAATATGCCACAAAAGAGAAAACAGAATTTGTTGTGACCAAGGTTTAGGTTACCATGTTTTCCAAGTGAAGCATCACATTCTGTAAATGCCACAGAATTAGGTGTTGTACATCTAGCTATTGTACATCTGGATGAGGCATCACCTTCCTGACTTACAGTCCCTGTACAGTCACCTTTTATACCTGCTATTACTAATAGCCCTACTACACCATCCACCAGCCCTACACCATCCACAACCATTCACCACCCTTGCACTAACAGAGATATTAGGGGTAAATGTTACGGATGATGGAGACGGCCTCCAGCTAGAGCTAAGGGAGTTGATGGAAGAATTTCCATCACAATTGTCAATAATCTGTAAGTGAAGTTCTAAAAATTTTGTAAATCATGCATGATAACACCATAGGTTTATACTTAAGTTATATGTTTTAATTTGAAAATTATCTAAAAATGTTCATATATTAGGTTGCTTCCATCTAGAACGTCCTCCAGAAATATCCCATCCAAGTTCAAAGAGAGGGTAGATCTTGAGTGTTATACATGGAAGAATGTCTCTTTAGTGACAAAGGATTTTTATTATCAGGAGTTTGAAGTAAAAAAAATATTCTTTAATCTTTATTATTTTATCTAATTTTATACATCAATTAGATAAATATTGTCGTTTATAAGTACTTATACTATTTTTTCTTTTTTCCTAGAAAGAATTTTTTTGGATTCAAAATTTGGTTATGTAATTTATAATGTATGGGAGAGGTGAGCTCATACACATTATAGAGACTTTTTTGGTCTGATACAAAAGAATGGTGTACGACCACCATATATATCTTAAGAAACAAGGAGTCGTTGGTAGCAATATTGGGCATCAGTTGAGGCAATGTCCATTTTATAGCGCAATTATGTTAACAGATGTGGAGGACCGAGCAGAGAGAGTTTACTCGTACAGACTAGATGATTTTTAACCCTTGCACTTCAACTTGAAAGTATCAAAACTTTACATTTATATCTTATAATCATAATGAGCAGCAATGTCTAGGAGTATCCTAATGGATTTAAGCATAGCTACTAGGCTAAAAATTTCATTATAGTCAACACCTTGCCTTTAACGATAACCTTTATCTACAAGCCTAGCTTTATGGGTAACTACATTACCCTCCATGTTAGTTTTCTTCTTAAAAACCCATTTTCACCCTATGGGTTTTATCCCTTCGAGTGGGTCAACCAAAGTCCATAATTGGTTTTCCTACAGGGAATCCATTTTGGATTTCATAGCTTGAAGCCATTTGTCAGATTATGAACTCTTCATAGATAGTAGGCTCATCATCTTTTATGAGAAATACGTCATTAAGTTCACTTATAAGAAATTCGTATCTCTCGAGAACATGACGTATCCTACCTGACCTATGAACTTCTTGTGCGTCAGATGGTTGAACTATTGTTTCATCTTCATGAACAATAGTCTCAAGTCCAGGTAGTTGATCTACGTCTATTTAAGCATCTTGAACTTCCACAAGTTGAATTTTGCTCCTACTGTCTTCTCTTAAAAGAAATTTTTCTCTAAAAAAGACAACATATTTTTAAACAAACACCTTTTATTCTGAAACATTGTAGAACTGATATCCTATAGTTTCCTTAGGATATCCTACAAATTGGCACTTGTCAGATTAGCTTCAAGCTTATCTGACTAAATCTGCTTCACATAAGCAGAACAACCCCAAACTTTCATATGAGAAAGATAGGGTTTTTTGTTAGCTCATATCTCATATGGAGCAACATTAACTGATTTGGATGGGACTCTGTTAATACATAAATATAAGTTTTAAGTGCATATCCCTAAAAGGATTTTGGTAAATCTGCTAAACCCATCATAGACCTCACCATATCTAACAAGGTTCGATTTCTCCTCTCAGCCACACCATTGTGTTGTGGCATGTAAGGTGGAGCCTATTAGGAAAATATTCCATTATCCCTAAGATAATCCAAAAACTCTTGGGTTAATCATTCACCACCCTGAGCCGATCAAAGTGACTTAATACTTCTCCCAAGTTGTTTCTCAACTTCATTTTTTAATTCTTTAAACCTTTCAAAGGCTTTAGACTTGTATCTCATAAGATACACATACCTATATCAACATTGATCATCAATAAAGGTAATGAAGTATACGAAACTACCTTTGGCATGTATTGTAACATCCTATTCCCCACGTTAAGGCTAGAATTGTGAATTATGAGAAATTATGAAAATGCACATCATACATATTTAATTGTGACATGCACATTTTTGCACATTCATATGACTGTACATGCATTCATTGATATTTTCGGGTATAATTGAGTTAGTAAATGTGATTAAAATGTGTTTTGGTAATTTTGTTATTATTTAAGGTATGTTGGAATTTTTAGTGAATTAAGAAAAATATTGATTTATGGGCCAATTATATAGTGACACGTGGCAATAATATATATATGACAAATGGCCAATTAGTATTGTGACAAATGGTGAATCTGTGGTGACAAGTGGCACACATGAACCTTGACATGTGAACAACATGTAAGCATACATGAATCTGATGTTTTAAGTTAGTAACCTTCACTGTAGCTGGTGTTCTTCTCTGGGAAGAAACACTCACCGAATAACAAGTTGTTGTGCTTTCTGTGCATGTAATTCATTATTCATTGCTAGAATTAATAGCTGAATCAGGTAAGTAGTTATGTGATGATTATTCTACAGTGTAGAAATAAACATGCATGCATGGATTTGTGAATTTTGGTTTCGGTGTTGAATAAATTAGATGATCGATTTGAGAAGTAGGAATTGTTAACACTGTCTTGAATGGATGTTGGATTGAGAAAAAAAATGAAGTTTTGTTGTAACTGAATAAGTCATAAAAATGAAAAGTGTTAGAAATTTGAGTTTATCCGAATGTGCTCTGTTTTTGGTGTTAGGGAGTAATTTTGAATTTAGATATGTGGTAGATGATTTCTGAACTGTATTAGGAATGAAATGAAGTGCAAGAGTAGAAAAAAAGTGAAAATATAAACATTGAATGAAAATCTGAGAATTTGAAAATTTACAGTAGAGAGAGAGGAAGAGCATAAGTTTTGAATTTTTAGTGTTTGATTGATTAAGATTGATTCTGAATTGTTTAGAGAGTGATTTGGAGTTTGAAATGCTGATTGGATATGCTGGAAAGAAGTGGAAAGGTTGGGAATGAAAGAAATTAGGATGGAAATGGACAAAAGAATCGGTGAAGAAGAAGAAGAGAAAAGCACTGTCGTGTAAAACGAAAAAAATGTCAAAAATCGCGATCGTGCAAAAGCATGACCTCAACTTTGAAAGCATGACCGCAACTTTTGCGAGTTAAGGTGAAAATCGTGATCGTGCAGCGACTTTTAACGGTTTTCTCTAAATTGATTTTTGTCGAACATCCTTCAATCTTTTTGCTAAAACTTCTTCACCCAACTTCCAAATGACTTGATTCTTAGACCAACAGATTCATAAGACATTGATCTAAATGTCCACCAAAAATCATGGCTTTCTAAATTAAATTGATTGGTGAATTTTAGATGGGAATGTGATTGTGCTGAAGTATGATAACTGGGATGATTTTTATTGAGCTACTTCGGTAATTAGGCTATATCTTGATCTGTGGACCTCAGAATGAAATGATTATTGAATGTGAATAAACTAGAAACATAGGGGTACATATTGTTTGAAGCAATGGAACAAATCAAGCTCTAAAACCTTCAATTTCTGGATTTAAGTTAGGTATAATGTATTACTTCAAATTGAGAATAGTCTGAGCTTATTTGGGATATAAATTTTGGTATACTGAACCAAATTGAATGATTTTGGCATCAATAGAAACTTAAGACATTGTAGAACTATTTCTATTAGAAATTATTGCCTAATTTTTCCATTTACTTTATTAGATTTAGTATGGAAAGTTGACATGTATGTGTATTAGAAGAAAAATCTGAAGTGGTCAATGAAGTTATGAAATTGTTTTGACATTGTTTTGTTATGGTCAAATTATAAGTACACAAGGTATTAATGAGGGCTTTGATATCTGAATGATTTTTTAATAAGGATCCCAATAAAATACCCCAGAATTTTCATTGAACATGCATTGTGCATATTTCATATAAGTAGATGTGCATTAAGGAATATTTATACAATTATGCAAAAGTGTGATATTTGTAAATGTGTTTTGTATGATATAGAGGAGCTCATCGGACCCCAGTCAGACATTGTCGGACCATCCAAGCAATAGCTTATTGGAGGGTACTGTGAGTCAACCTAGATGATTTCTTAGGACTGATTTGAATTGAATTGAATTGAATTGTTAAACTTCCAATATTACTGAACAATTTGTGAGTTGTTTCTAAATTCCGGACTTGAAGTCCGAGGAGTTTAATAGTTGGGCATGTATTAGGAGTGTTTTAATTTGATATGAATTTCTAAGTGACATTTGATTCTCAACAAAAGTTGAATGCTGGACTTAGGTCCGATGACAATGAAAATTTTGTCTGAGCATTTTATAAGGTTGTGTTACATAAGATATTCAGTATTCGATGCATTTCATAAAATGCATGCTCAAATAAAGGCATTATAACTTGAGTAGCCAGTTTGAAACGCTTCCACGTAAAGCTTTGCTCTTTGATATATATTTTACACGTAGAGCTATGCTTTGTGATTTTTTTCTTACCGAGTCCTATGGGCCAGTGTTGGTATAAGTATATGATAGGCACTCAATCACAACAATAAGAATGAATGTGAGTCTTATGCATATAGCATTCATATAAGAATGAAATTCATAAATGATTTGCAAAGCTGTAATGAGTGACTATTTGTTATACCATATTGTGTGAGTATCTGAAAAATAATTATATGTTCTGAATAAATATTTGTGATATATGTGATGTGTGTATGTAATCCAGTGAAATTATCAATGATGGTTCGCTCATTGAGTTTGCAAAACTCGTTAAAAATTGCAATATGGCTTTTCAGGTACGAGACAGGAGACCTAGTTTCTTAGTAACACTACAAGAAAAATTAGTTTCAGCAACTATTATTAATGGTTGCTAAAAGTAAGAAAATGGTCGTTGGGTTGTTACTAAAAGTGCTCAGTGATGAGTTATTACATTGGTCGTTAACAATGCATTATTAACAACTATTTAAAATTGGTCTCTAAAGGTAGAATTATTAGCGACCAAATTTATACTTGCTAATGTAAAATTTCATGGTCGCTGTAATGTTAGAATGGT
>JANZLC010000009.1:5471312-5485907 GCA_026413385.1 Erythroxylum gracilipes
CGTAACAATTCACAATTTATCAATTCAAGCTTATACACACATGTAAGCAAATTCTCAAATCAATCAAAAACAATAAAGCAACATTTAATTGAAATCCTTTTATTTTCTTGATTTGGAAAGAAACCTTAGTAGCTCATGACTTAAATTATAAACATGAAACCCACCTTATTTCCTTGCTTAATACTTGTTCAAAAAGCCTCTGCTCTTGCTCCTTGTTTGCCTCTCTTACTTTCCTTCACAATGGGAAATTCCCAAATCTATAGAATTCAAATTGATCTTAGAAAGCTTAAACCCATACATTTCTTAAGCTTTATGAACCATCATCTTTCTAAAAATCCAACAAATCAAACATACCCCTACCTTGATCCTTCACCAAATGAAGGGTTTCTTGTCTTGAATGGAAGCTCCCAACATTCTCTTTCTTTTTCCTTCTTGAACAGCTTGAAAATCCCTCTTGAAAACCCAAGAAATGAAGAACCCTAACTTCCTTCTTCCTTTCTCCCAAAACCGACACTCCCCTTCTCTTTTCTCTCTAATTTCGTTTCTTTCTCTTCTTTCATCTTCAAGTCACGTTTTTTTCTTCTCTTTAAAATCCCAACAACTTTTCTTATTACAATTATGCCATTAATGAGTCTAAATTGTCCACTTTGTCCTTCCTTCAAAGCCTTATAACCTTAATGCTTAAGTGTTCTTCCAAAAATGTCCTCATACATATATACTCTTACAAGACTATTTTATTTCAATTGAACCATATGATAAAATCTTATAAACATTAACACAATAATGAACTCCAATTAAAAATAATTAATCTAGCAAAACCTCAAAGACCTTTTTCTAATCATATAATTGAAGAAATTTGACACCACTTCCTTCTAGACAAATGTTCCTTATTGTCTCAATTTTCTAACGACATCAAAAATCATTCAATTTGGTTCCATAGTCTAAAATTTATACACCAAACATTTCTGAACTATTCTCACACTGAAACAATATTTTGTGCTCAAATTACATCCAAAAATTGATATTCTTAGTGACTGAATTAAAACTTGATTTCATCAAACAATTTGTAACACTATTTCTCTAGTTTAATCCAAATCAAGAATTATCTTATTTGGATAGGTAGAACAAAAGTTATGGCTCAAACACTTTTGGACTGTTATTAAACTGAGACTGTACACTATACCCAACTTCACTCAAGAAATTGAAAGTCTTAAGGACTGAATTGAAATTCGATTCCTTCTGATAATTTGTCGCTCCACGTCTCTATGTTATTTATAAATAAGAATCATCTCATTTAGAGCTCTATAGATCATGATATCCTAGAAATATTGAATCATGTTCAGTGAAAATATCCAACTCATACTCTTTTAACCTATCCTCTCGCTTTTATTCAATCACTCTTTTTCAAATTAAAACAAAAAGCACTAAATTTTTTTGGATAGGTAGAGAAATGACTTAAAAATCTAATGCTTTAAAAATCAGGTCATTTGGAGGTAAGACGAAAAAGTTATGGCCAAAAGAGTGAAAGATGTTTAGATCAGGAAACAACAAAGTCGCGATCGTGACTAATCGCAACCGCGAACTTGCAGCGCGGACGCACCATTTCACGAGCCCGACATGTCGTGTAGCGCTCGCGAAATACTTCCCTTCTTCCTCCTTTGCTTTTTCTTCCTCAGACTTGTTTGGTAAAACAGGCATAACTTCCACTACTCTTATCGGATTAAGGTTATTCAAAGACCATTTAAAAGAAGACTTCTAGACCTACAACTTCCATGAAGACCTCAAAAGCAATTTTTGCCTCTATAAGGGTCAAAACTTCTAAATAAGGAAGTTTTCCTGAAAGTTCACCCTATGTAACATCCAAACTTCTAATAATCATAACTTCCAGCCCTGATATCAAAAAATGTCATACTTTATAGCGTTAGAAAGCTAGCAAGATAAGCTACCACTTTCATTGAAGACAATTTTATCAAAATCTCTCTAGATCAACCCAGAAAAATCACAAAAGTTTCAGATCAAAAATCTAACTCTCCACTGTTCATTCTCCAAAATTTTTCAGACTTTCACTTTCCAAAATCCAAAACTTCAAATTCAAGAGTTCTCCTTTTTCTTTACACATGAATAATCGCCAATCATTTCTCATTTAATAGTTCTAACATCCAAGAAAAGTTCGGGGCCCAACACCACAGCCTATCCTGCCCCATCTTTCCCTTCCGACATTCTTACAAAATCACCAACCATAGTCAACTCTGAGTAGTCTCTCCAGTCCTGGAGTCTTTAGGACTTACCGTTAGAGTTACTCTCAGTGTATGGTAGAAGAAGGAGCTCGGGAAAGCGCCGACAACATCGTCGCCCAGCCCACTCCCCTCACTTTCCAAATCGAGTAGCTTCTGGGTGAGTCGCGAAAGCATCGATTAGTTATGCCTTAATTGGATTTCATACCCATCGCCCAAAGTGCAGCCGTTTCAATTGTCTCTTTAAGCCCTTTACTTTGTCTTTTTTATTTAGTCAAAACGCAGCCATGAGTTGTGTTTAGAGAGTTTGGTATAATTATCAAGGTTGACAGACCATTTATCATTCCTTTTTATTCAATACAATTTTAAATTCTCAAAAAAAAAAAACTTTTCATAAAAATTGTATTTCCTTCTTGAGACTTTTATTCAAACTCACATTTTTTCATTTTATTTTTTTGTTTTTCTCACTTTTTTTATATAAACATCAAAAGAAATTACATTAACATGGGAATTTCGATGATAAAATATAAAAGAATGTCCCAACATTATAACCATCCCACACATATGTACACCCCACACTTAGAATTTTGTATATCTACCAACTCAACAATCACAATTGCTCCACTAACTTTATGGCTTAGGTAGGACATTTGATTATGTTTAAAATCATATAACGTGGTTTATAAAAAAAGAAATATATAAACCTCAAAAGGGCTTATCAAAAGGAAAATCATATAATTGGTAGACTATTTGGCTAATGTAGCTTGGAAAAACAAAGAATGCCTAATCATTTTCATGTTAATGCATATGATAAAAATATGGTCTTGAATAGAAAATCAAAGCAAAATCAGGACATACATGTCATGAAGGTCACACTTTATCAAAAGACAATGAGACTGATATGAATGTGCCAGTTTATAAAAGCTCAAAATCTCACTGGGTTTATCTACCACTAGTCTCTACTCTTTCAAAGATAACGCATATTGACTAATCACAAGAGTAAAAGTACATACTAAGGTTGCCATGAAATTCTCTAATCAATTCACACTTTAATCATGACCATATAATCCTAGAAACAATAGAAAAACAAGAAAATATTTGTTTTACTCTTTCTCTCATTTTATTGAAAACATAAAACAAGTAAGAATAAAACTAATATAGAACACACATGCATATAAAAATTAAATGCGTAAATGTAAATAAAAAGAAATTTACTTCCTTTGGATTGCCTCCCAAGAAGCACCTTTGTTTAGGGTCATTGGCTCCACTCCTTCTTCTCCTCATGTGACGAAATTATGATCTTCAGATAGTATAATTTGAGCTTCCTTCATGTGAGGTTGTTCAGGATAGGGCCTTTGTTCATAATCCTTCATATTTCGCATATGCCCTATCCTTAGATTTTTAATCTCTAATGAATCCATACTCTCAAGAAATATCACAAATGTCTCTTCACCTTTTTCTTCCTCTTTTACTTCCTCCAATCTTCTAGATAAAGGTAAAGAGTTAGTGTTAAAAATAATCATGAACTCAGTACTCACCATTGAGCTAAAAGATATGTCTTTTTCTAGTTCTAGCTCTTTCTTCATTTCTTCCACACAAGCAATTCCTTGATTAATACACTCAAAATTCTCAAGCTCCTCATCACTCTATAAGGTTTCCGCATTAACGTCCATTAGGTACACCTTGGGTTGATATGATTGTTCCTCTTCACTTTGTGATGCTAAGCGGTCAAGAGTTACCATCATCTGACCTATTTGGCTTGCCATGTTTTGGAGTCTAAAAGTTGTATCTTGGTGGGATTGCATCATTTCCTACCAGAACTGTAGGATATTCTGTTGAATTTGTTACATACCTTGTTGAATTTGTTGCATATCTTGTTGAAGTTGAATATTGTTAGCAATAGAAGTCTTGATAAAGTTATCTAGAGATGTACCTGAGGCTTGATAAGAAGCTTTTGGTACATACGGAAATTGTTGTGTGTCCTGTATATTATTATGGAAGTAATTATGTTGATTATTTCATCCATAATTAAAATTTGTATGATCACTCCAAACATAATTATAAGGTTGGGAATATGAGTTAGGAAAGAAAATACTTCCGTCCATATATATATTTCAAATTTTAAATCAATAATACTAAGCAAAAAGTGAAAAGATCAAGAATTAACTGAAAAGAAATATGTACAAAAACCAATTAAAATCAATAACAAAAATTAAAACACTGCACTCAACGGTAACAGTGTCAAAATTGACATTAACGTATCGTAACGCTAGTCAAAATAAACTAGACTACTGCTATAACAGTGGTGAGTCTAGGTCAATTCTACAAAGAGTGTGTGTAAAGTTTTCGAAATGAAAATAATTGGTATTTAGGGTTAAAGGGGTTTTGGTTTGGTTTAAAATAAGAAAATAAAATAAAAGTAGCCTAATGAAAACAAATAAAAGAAAGCACACGAAAAATGATGAAAGTGGGAAATTCGGTAGGGACCAGGCTCTTTCATTTAATCTTAGCCTACACCTTAATTAAATATATTTCAATGATTTGTTCTCAAACCTCTCTTAGAAACTATAATTGTGGGTTTATAATTAACTCAAGTTTTTCCTTGAGTAGTGTTTAATTAAAATACGATTGTTAATTAAATCTAAACATCGAATAATCTAGGATACGATCTCTAGATTCAATTAGGCAGTAGCGTTACGAATTAGTAAAATAGATTAATCAAGGCAAAAACTACATACAATATGTCATTTAACCTAGGTTATATTTTTACTAATGGTTATGAACCATTAGTCGCTAGAAATGAATTTCAAATATAAGAACTATAGATTATATTAAAATTCTAGCTATGATTTTGTAATAAAACGATCCAATGAATGTGTTAAAATAATCTTTTCATAATATCCAATCAGTTCATATACAAATAATCAAACTATAATGATAACAAGATCATTCATAAACAGACTCAAATCCATATGTATAGGATAACACAATCAATTTTTAAAAAGAGAAAGAAACAACAAAATAATGAAAGAAATGCTTAACAGTGTTGTTGGTGTCTGATATCACCTCTGAAACAGTGCTGTGAAGCTATCCCTCCATGGATCTCCAAAATAATAGAGCTTTCTGCCTTATCTTCATTAAAACCAAAGAGCTCCCAAAAATCATATTGCTTCAGCCCGTTGCCCAGCCGAAACACCTCCTCTGTTTTCTTAAAAACCAACGCTACTGTTTTTTCTTAAAACCAAAACATAAGAACCCTCTGCTTGTACTGATTTTTGTTTTAAAACCAACAAGCAAAACCCTCGTTCATTCTTCTCTCTGCGTCTGCGTTTTAACATTCCAGCCAACGAGTGCGTTTCGGATTGCTCCTTGTTGCTGCTTGCGTCATCATTTTCCAGTTGCTCCTTGCTTGCCATCTGCTGCCGTTTCATGCTTCACCTTTTCCTAGCTTCTGCATGCTGTGCGTTTTTGGCCCTTGTCCAAAGTCTGCGTTTCATCCATCCGCACTTTTTGTGGCCAGCTGTTGCTTGCCGTTTTTATCCTACTTATGCGCTGCATGCAATAAACACGTGAGCTGTGTTTTATCTCTCAGCGGCTAGCGTTTTGCTCATGCTTCCAACGTCGTTTTGAAGCTTTCCTCACTTGTCCAAATGCAGTCGCTTTAATGTATTTGTCCTTGCTTCCACCTGCTGCATTTAGCTCTCCAACCATCACTCCATTTAATTGACGTTCTTGCATGGCGCTGTCAGATTGCAATTTCCATGCACAGCTGTGGGTTTTCTACTTCCTCTGGACTGAATTTTCCAGATTTCCTTATAGTCCAACAAAAGTTATTTTAAAGAGCTTTTCTACTACTCTTCTTGCTCTAATTTTCTTCTTCTTACTTCATTAAGACAAATGAGTATTAATCTTCAAAAAATGACTCAAATATTATGCTTTTGAATCACTTTAATCTCTTTTCTTTTTAACTTTGCCTAAAATTACATATGAGTCAAGGTGAATAACTTTAAGTAATTTCATGTTATTAATCGCTAAATGTTATAAAATAATTATGTAATCAATTAAGCACATGTCAATATGTGAGTCTTGAAAGTTCTGGAATGAGCATATGGAGAGGGGAGATACATGACATTTTGGGGATTTTAAGTTCAGATTTTTCTCCTCTCCATTTCACCTTCTTCATCCTATCATTTTTTATGTAAGAAATTAAGCCAATGTTATGTATAAATCAAGGTAAAAGTTAGGGATTTTCTCTTCACTTTTACCTTTTCTTACTTTGATTATGAAGAACTGGAATTATAAGGTTGAAGTGGGATTGACATGTGCATTTGCGATGTTTTTAGTTGGTGACTCAAGCAAAGCCAAAGAGAAAGGGAAGGAAAGACAATAGAAGATCTACTTTGTCAATTTTGAAATTTGAGACTTCACTTAGTTTATTTATGTATTTTTTTGTATATTTGAATGTGTAGAAAGATTTATTTGGATGTGGAATAATTGCTGGGATGATAGTTTGCCACTATTTTGGTGTTATCGTTTATATAATTGGTTGAATATAACAAGAGAATATAATTGGTTTGTTGAATCAATCTAGCATCAATACTAAATATTGACAAGAGATTATCAGGTAATGGAAATAAATATTAAATATTAATATAATATTCTTAATAATAAAATTAAATATTATTGACAAAGATTAAAAGTGTAAAAATAAATTTAGTTAACAACAACGTAATTTTAAAATTTTATAAAAAAAGCAACACAAAATTAATTTTTATTACATAAATTAATTTATTTATTAATGGCTTTTAAAATATATGATTTGACAATTCTATCTTGTGTGACAAAGCTCTAATTACTATATATAAATTGGGTTTCATTTTTTAAAAACCGTATATTACAAAAGGAAAATTTTATAAATATAAAATTGAAAACAACTTAATTGTTCTTATTAATTTCTTTTAAAATATATGATTTGAAAATATATAAATGGTTTCACAAAACTCTATTAATTGCATATAAATTCCATACTATTTTCAAAAATTATATATTACCAAAAATTTGGAAAAATATAAAATTCAAAACCATTTGGAGACTATTTTAGAAATTCATTGGTAAATCTGATATTTGGCTACAAATTTTGCTTAGTTATTAAAAGGTTGATAGTATATAACCATTTGGTGACAATTTTAGAAATTTGTTGCCAAATATGATATTTAGCGACGAATTATGTATACGTCGCTAAAAGGTTGACATTGTATAAACATTTGGCGACTATTGTAGAAATTTGTTACCAAATATGATAATTAGTGACAAATTATGAACAGTATCGCTAAAAGGTTGATGGTATTTAAACATTTAGCGACAAAATTTTAAAATTATCGCAAAATGTTTAAACGTTTTAAAATATAAAAGAAAATGACGTCATTTTCTTTTAAAGGAACGATGTCGTTTCCTTCCTTTTTTAAACGGTTTGTAATGTACATACATTTGACAACATTTTTAAAAAATGTCATCAAATGTTGGAAAGCTTAAAAAAAGGGAAATGACACGGTTTGTTCAACGACAAATGACGTCATTTTCTATCTATTTTATTCGAAGCACCTAATTTTTATATTACCAAAAATTTGGAAAAATATAAAATTCTAAACCATTTGGCCACTATTTTAGAAATTCATTGCCAAATATGATATTTAGCTACGAATTTTGCTTAGTTGTTAAAAGGTTGATAGTATACAAACATTTGACGAAAATTTTAAAAACTTGTCACGAAATATGATATTTAGCAACGAATTATGTATACGTCGCTAAAAGTTTGTCAGTGTATAAACATTTGATGACTATTTTAGAAATTTTTCACCAAATATGATAATTAGTGACAAATTATGAATAGTGTCACTAAAAGGTTTATGGTGTTTAAACATTTAGTGACAAATTTTTAAAATTGTCACAAAATGTTTAAACTTAAAATATAAAAGAAAATGACATCATTTTCTTATAAAGCACGATGTCGTTTCCTTCCTTTTTTAAGCGATTTGTAATGTACATACATTTGACAACATTTTTAAAAAATGTCATCAAATGTTGGAAAGCTTAAAAAAAGGAAAATGACACTATTTGTTCAACGACAAATGACGTCATTTTCTATCTATTTTATTCGAAGCACCTGATTTATATATTACCAAAAATTTGGAAAAATATAAAGTTCAAAACCATTTGGCGACTATTTTAGAAATTCATCGCCAGACATGATATTTAGCTACAAATTTTGCTTAGTTGTTAAAAGGTTGATAGTATATAAACATTTGATGACAATTTTCATATTTGTCGCCAAATATGATATTTAGCGACGAATTATGTATACGTCGCTAAAAGGTTGACAGTGTATAAACATTTGGCGACTATTTTAGAAATTTGTCACCAAATATGATAATTAGTGACAAATTATGAATAGTGTCGCTAAAACGTTGATGGTATTTAAACATTTAGTGACAAAATTTTAAAATTATCATAAAATGTTTAAACGTTTTAAAATATAAAAGAAAATGACGTCGTTTTCTTTTATAGGAACGACGTCGTTTCCTTCCTTTTTTAAACAGTTTGTAATGTACATACAATTGACAACATTTTTAAAAAATATCATCAAATGTTGTAAAGATTTTAAAAAAGGAAAATGACACCGTTTGTTCAACGACAAATGACATCATTTTCTTTCTATTTTATTCAAAGCACCTGATTTCCCGCCTCCCCAATCGATGACCTTCTATCTTCTTCATTTACTTGATTTTGTCTTCTCAACCGCTGTCCTTCTGTCGAGGTAAGTTGTGGATCTTTATTTTTTGGTTTGTTTTATGCTACAATTGTTGGTTTTTTAAGGTGTGATGTTGGAAGGGTAATGGCAATTTTAATGAGTTGTTTGCATTGGTTTGGATTGTCTGTGATTGGATTTTGTTTGGAATGTCTTAATGTTAGTGATGAAAGGAAAAACACGTGATTTTTGTAGTTATTTTGGGATGAATTTCTCATGTTTGTAAAGTGTTTGATGAAATGCTTGTTATGATTGTGTTAAGTGTTGGGTATGTTTTGCTTGTGTTGGTGTGTATATATCACGTTCTGTTGACATTGTATCGATAATTGATTGTAAGAGTTTCAAGTGTTGATGCTTATAGTGAAAGGGTGTTGGTATGTTTAAAAATCTATTACAATTTTGTTTCAAGTTCTGCTTGTGTTGACATTATAGCGATAATGTTTAAAGGGAGTTGATATGTTTAAAAATTTCCCAATTGTTTATGTATCAATCAAATTACCTAGTTTCATCCATACGGATGGGGGACCAAAGAATTGATAAAATTTGGAAATTTGTAATAATCAATAGTTTATGCGATTTGGCAAAAATTGTCATGTCTTTAGTTCTTTATTTTTTTGTTGTGAATAGAGGTTTGAGTTCAACTGAAATATGTCATCTGATCATGTTTAGAATCCCCCCTTCATCCTTTGTGTTTTTATGCGGAACAGAATTACATAAGAAATATGATTGCAATGGGAACATGTGTTTATATACTTAATTCAAATGCTTTTCAAGTCCAGCATTAATTTCCTCTTACCTTTTTTGATGTGGACTTCGGATGTAAGAATAAAATTCAATTTTATTTAGGATTTACATTGTTGAACCAAAAAAAGAAATAATAAATGTTGCTTTCTTGGTAAAAACATATTTTCCCTTTTATGATTAATTTACAAATATCAAAGGTAGTTATTTACTAGTGGACTTTAGTTGCTTTAAATTTTGTGCACATTAATTATCATTCAATAATATTAATTTAATATTTCTAAGTATATAAATCCCACATTATGTAAATTAGTTGCATATAAACTTATCATAAGCAAAAATTTGGTCGAGGTAAGTCGTTGAGTATTTTGTTTTTTTGTGCTTCCAATTTTGCTATTTTAAGTTGTGATTACACAGGTTTACGACGTTGCATGCAAAATTTAGAAATAAAAAACTATTGACGAATTGTATCATATGAAACATGAAATTGTCATTTACACAGGCCTTGTTTTGTGTTGAAGAGTGTTGATAAGCTTCTAACTTCATCTTTCTTTTTTGTACTTCACGGTTGTCTTTTCGTCCAAGTAAGTCTTCCAACTATTGTGTATCATATGTTATACTTTAATAGTACCCCTTTTTGGTGTTTGGGTTTTATTAAGTTATCAAACTTAATATATGAAATTGCAATTGATAATTTGGGACTACTAACATAATATACCTACAACTATGGACAATCCTTTGTATAATAAACCCCTAGGATGGTGTATAGGCTGGAAACACATGATGTAGCTCCCATGAGGCTTATCAATGAAATATTTCAGGAGCCTAAAAGTTACAGTGAGAACTTGCTTTCTCGATTCATATGGTCTAACAATGCTACGTACCATAGTCTTTGTTTAAATTCGAACTTAATTTATGAACATATAGAGATTAACGGAGAAGTATTAACATTAGAAATTCACTTACAATTATGGACAATCCTTTGCATAACCAACCCCTAGGATGGTATATAGTCTAGAAAATTGTGATGCAGCTCCTATGAGACTTATCGATGAAATATTCCACGAGCATAGGAGTCATAGCGAGAACTTACTTTCTTGATTCTTGTGATGTAACAATTCCACGTACCATAGTGCTTATTTAAATTCAAAC
Source organism: Erythroxylum gracilipes (assembly GCA_026413385.1). Lineage (NCBI taxonomy): Eukaryota > Viridiplantae > Streptophyta > Magnoliopsida > Malpighiales > Erythroxylaceae > Erythroxylum > Erythroxylum gracilipes. The sequence goes on from JANZLC010000009.1 coordinate 5,482,245, forward strand.
TTAATTTATAAACGTGTAGTGATTAATGGAGAAGTATTAACATTAGAAATTCACCTACAATTATGGACAATACTTTTCATAATAAAACCTTAGGATAGTATATAGGCTGGAAGCCCGTGATGCAGCTCCTTTGAGGCTTATTGATAAAATATTCCATAAGCCTAGGAGTCACACCGAGACTTGCTTGCTTGATTCATATGGTGTAACAATGCCACGTATATAGTGCTTTTTTAAATTCAAACTTTTAAATTTTTGTTTTAGTGATTAATCATTATATTATATAGAACGAGGATTGCATTTAGTAATTTAGTAATTTACCTTTAATTGTATAACTAGATGAACAAAAGTTGGATGTTTCATTGGAAATGGTCTATTGAATACTTAGAAGAAGTTAAGAGTTTCATACAATCTGTAAAAGATCACATGGGTGTTGAATGTTGTATTCATTGTCCATACATAGATTGCTTAAATGTCAACATTCAAAGTCAAGATGTGGTATATAATAACTTACTAATATGAAGCATAGATAAATTTTATACTCTATGACTTCATCATGGAGAATGTTTAAAAGCAAGCTATAGTAGAAGTGTTAGTATAAGTGTTGATGATAGTAACAATAATGATGTAGAAGATTGTGATATTAATGATGATGGTGATGATGGGTTATACACTTATATTTTCATATATGTTTAGGACTTAATTCAGAGTCATTTACAATCAATTTATATTCATCTATGATTGGTTTATCATAATTTAACATTATTCGAGGTTCGTTGATGTAAAATGCATAAATAAAACAAATAGACTCGAATTGCACTATTTTTGGGGTTTCTTGCAGACTCGACATTTAGTCATTGTGGGATTTTTATCTCAAGATTTGTTTATCCAAAAATTCTGAATTTTCATAATTAAATTCTTGACTCATTGATGGATTATTTGGGACTAATTACAGAATTTTCTAAGCTGGAATTTAGGAGAACTAAATTCCTGAAATTTGCGTCAGTTTTGGATTGCCAGAATGACCTTTTGACGATATTTTGATCATAACTTATGACTCAAATAGAAAAATCTTGTGATTCAAGTCTCATATTGAAGATATCTCAAAGCCGAAGATACTAATAAAATTTGAGCTCCTAAATCGTCACGTTTAGTTTTTATGCACTGTCGAATTTGACCTTGAAAAATCTATTCCAACCAGCCAAGGATTAACATCAGCCCCTACCTTTTAATTATTTCAGCCTATGTAAAGCTCATTCTCCACTCCAAAAACAGCCTCCATTACAAGATAAAAAGAGCCTCCATTCTCTTGCTATTATGCTAGCCTCCAACACCAACAAAAGATAGCCTCCATTACAAGACAAAGTAGCCTCTATTTTATTCACACAAGCAGCCTTTGTTGAAGCATAAAAAAAGAATCAACCTTAATTTTTTGACTGCCGCTTCAGGCCAACACGTAGCAGCCATCCTTCATGCCACTTCCATTCACCAAGGCCTCTAATTACGGATAAAAGACAGCCTCCAAAGCGAGACAAAACACTCTCGATTAATTCATAAAAAGGGGCTTCATCTATTCACATTAAGGGACCCATACACAAGGAGCAGCTTCCAAGAGAAAAACACGCCCTGCACTGTCTTGACAGCAACTCATCAACAACGGTTTCTCCATCAACACTGTACGCATTCCAAGCACAAGACAACAAGCTCCCATACACTTGCAACATCCAGCCTCCATTTATAGCCACGCACGCATACCCATCCACCAAACTTCACGCCTCCACCAACAAAACTTCATAGCCTCCTTCAGATTTTCATGCATTTTCATAAAAACTCTCCATACCACCCACTCTCCTCTCCACCAATAGCTAGCCTACAAGCCACACTCTTGATTCTTCTCTAACCACTGAAACAATCCATTCCTCTCACTCACCAAAGGAAGCTCTAACCTTCATCTCATAAATCACAAGGCTGCATCCGTTCACCAATGCCTAGACACGCAACCAGCCAAGGATTCATTCCATTCATTCCACAATAATGCCACTCACCAGCCTAGCCTCCAAGCTACTCCAATTCACGCTATACACATCCAAGCAACACATGCAGCCCTCCATCCTCTCACTAACGTAGCTGATTGCTCTCCAACCTCCCACAAACACTACAAAGCTGTTTCCAAGTTCCAACACTCACGTAGTAGCTTGGGAAACACCAATCTAATGGCCCCCATTCACCCAACAATGCAACATCCAATCACCGCCGAGGAAGCAACCACACGCAGGGAGAGGGGAGGACACATTATTCAACTATAGTTTGGAGCTGTGCTTTTTATTTTTAATTGACTCCATCATGAGTTTATTTAGGCTGTATGCTTGTAGATTGCTTGACATGATGATTGGTGGCTAAAACCTTAATTTCTCTTAGAGATTTGATATTTTTGTTGATGCTTTAATTTTAAATTTTGCTGGAACCCATGACTGAAAATTTATATGCTTGTTAATTTTTCCTTGGATTTATTTGTTATTCCTTTGGATTATTGGAAATTGCCTTAGTATAAATTTGCCTTTAGAAAAGGAAGTTTTTGCTAGAAGATTGAAGGAAATTTTAACTAAGATTTTCTTGTAAGTTAGGAGACCCAAGAAACTTAAGAGGTGAAAATTGAAGGTTTGGGGCTTAAGAAAATCTAGGAAGAACTTAAGTAAGGGATTACTAAGTGACATCTAGAGTGGATAGATTAATTCACCTTTGGAAAAGGGGATTAATTACCCTTAAAATTCACCTACAAGGTTAGGATATTTCAGTTGCGGAGGATAGCTAATTCAATATTAAGGTTGACAAAAATATCATTCCCTAAGAGAAAGTTATTTTCCATTGCTTTTTATTAGTCAATTGTTGCACTCTTTTCTTAATTAATTATTATATAGATTTTTCATATTCATAATTATTTTGGTTTCATTAAATTGTGTAGTTGCTTAGAAATTTTCCTGAGTTTTTAATAATTCATTGCATTGCTTTAATTTTCCAAAATTTCATCCAACCTGATTTCAAATACAGTTAACTAGTATAGATTTAAAATTTTCTCATAATCCCTGTGGACATGACTCGGTTCTTACCGATTTATTACTCATTTCGACAATTGTGCACTTATGATTCACGAATAAGTTTTTGGCACTGTTTTTGGCCCCGAACCACTAGAAGGCAAGAAAGACAGTTTGACCCAGAGTTAGAAAGAAGAGTGAAGTCAATTTGTCGACAAAAGAAAACGGAAAATCAAGTAGAAGAACTTCAGAGAATTCAAAGAGAGACGGATGAAATGACTCAAATATTAGCTCAATTAGAGGCCATACTTGGTGTAGCTAATTTGACTGGAGGAAATGGAAGAGGAGATAACAAAAATGAATAGGAACAGTTACAACAACGTCTTATTAGGGAATATTTCTAGCCTATAGTAGTAGATAATTATCACGGTACCCAAAGACCTAATGTTCGTGCTCAAAATTTTCATATTTTGCCAAGACTCGTCAATTTGGTTTAGACAAATCAATTCAGAGGAGCACCAATGGAGGATCCAAATGATCATCTTGCAAGCTTCCAGGAATTATGTGACACTATCAAGACTGAAGGGGCAACGCAAGATGACATTAGGCTCACTTTGTTCCCATTTTCTCTTCG
>JANZLC010000009.1:5501748-5526030 GCA_026413385.1 Erythroxylum gracilipes
ACAGTTGTGACCGGAGCAGCCACCGAGAGCTAAAAGCTCAACGTATTAGGGCCTCGAGCCCACAGTGATTCAGAGCCACAGGCTCACCGATTAATGAGCCCTATATGGGACAGTTATCAACGAGCCCTATATGGGACAATTATCAATGAGCCCTATATGGGACAGTTCAGGCGCTCAGTCACAACACCGAAATAAAGTGAAAAGAGGTCACATGCGCATGTCATGTGCATTTGTTGTAATCTCTTTGATTGATTGAAAGGCAAAATGCCTTATGCTTCTGTGATCACAATCATGTGGTACTTTTGATTGTGGATTATGAAACAACTGTGTTATGCTTGAGTGGTGCATGTATTCAATTAGTTATGTATGTCTAATTGAATGATATGACTATGTTCAAAGTGAAATTGTCTATGCTCAAATGAAATTGTCTATGCTCAAGTGAAATTGTCTATGTTCAAGTGACATGGTGTAATGTGATCAAATATGCAACAATGTGAATATATGTTATGTAACATGATGTGTTGCATGAATTGAGTGGACCATCGATGATGCTCACCTTACTGAGTTCGCAAAACTCACCAAAAATTTGCAATTATTTTTCAGGATTCAGAAGAATACCCCGTTAGGCAACGGGCGTATAACAACCACATGTGAGTAAAAGAAGAGGTCGAGATCAGTTTGCGTCTGCATTAGTGTCTATTAAAATTATATTTTCTAAATTTTTGTACAACTAATGAAGTCAATTTGTAAAGTCAACGGACTGTAGTAATTTGTATTTATGAAAAGGGCCCCCGTGGTCATTGTATTTACCGGCGATTATGGATGTTAATGATTTCTGCATAGTGTATGTTTGTGTGTTAAAAAAGGAAAATTTTATACTGAGTTTTGACTGAGTGATGTAGCACGCCACCCTCGCTGGGCACGGACTCGGATATCACCATCGATGTCGGGTTTGGGCCACGCGGGAGTGGGGTATTACACATTTGCTATGAAGAGAGTAGAAAACAATAATAACTGTAGGAAAGTGTGAAGGAACAAGCAAGCTAACAGGAAATGGATAGCAAATCAATTCTTACATAAGTTAGGGGGAACCCGAATTGGCCTATTACTAAAATGATGGATGATGCAATCAAAATATACACTTCAGGTCACTAAATCTCAATGTTTTATAGCCCTATCTATCGAAGGTCATTATGTGAAGATATGGTCTTATGAACATGAGTTAAGACGAGCTAAAAAAGATGAGAAGTATATGATTGGAATTGAACTTGATGAACATTTCAGAAAACCAATTTTCAAAAGGTTTTATTTGTGATTTAGTTCTTGGAAGTATGATTTTCTCGGTGGATACAGGAAAATAATTGCGTTAGATGGATGTTTTTTGAAGACATTCCTTGGAGGTGCTACAATAGGTCGTGACAAAAACAATCAGACATTTCTTATATCTTGGGTTGTGGTTGAGGGAGAAAATTGTCAATTGTGGCATTGGTTTTTGAGCATTCTTGCAGAAGATCTAGAAATAAGTGGGAATGTATGGATTTTTGTTAGCAATCAGTAGAAGGTAAAATTTAAATATCAATACATATGATGTTCATTTGTTAATGTGATTTCTCTTCTTCAATATATATACCCTTTTGTTGTTTCAGGGTTTAGTGGAAGCATTAAAGAATCTGTTTCCAAAAGTTGAACATAGAAAAATATGCCCATCATGTCTATACAAATTGGTCTAGTGTTATGCAATTCACATTTATAAGCCAAATATTGATTTCGAAAGTTAATCAATACAAATTATTCATGTTATCATGTTGTATCTCTTATTTATAATTATTTAATTTCCTTTCCGTGTTAGGTCTACACATTCCTATAGATGTGGATAATGGGAGTTGTGGTTACTTAAAGGCATCAAACTATAGATACCAGAATGTATCAAACTGTGGATACCTAAAGGTATTGAACTGTAGAGATAATATGGTCTCGAAATAAAGACACTAGTGGTGTCAAACTATAGTAGTTGTGTTATAACCCTATAGGAATGCCTATTTATCCATCACCAAGACAATGAAGGAGGCACTGTAACATTTCCTTTAATCATTTTCCAATTTCATAATTAATATATTGACAAATCACATGGTATTCAGCTGAAAACATGAAATACATTTTTAAGTTCATACATGCAAGTCATAACTTGTCACCATTATGATAGTATTCAAATCATAAGTACTCGTATGATTTATTTTGTATATGTTTTGTTCAGTTGTGTTTCTTAAGGTACATTAACATAATTCCAATATATAAAGTCCTATACCTCATTTAAATATAAAACATGTTAAATTGTACTTAATTTTCTTCACAAAATTAGTATGTGAACTTTTATATTCATACTGCACACATATAAGCAATAAATATGAATACAAATCATCTATGTATATGTAAATTTTCTTTAGCATATGTTATGCTTAATTTTAAATTCCAATGTTAATTACCTAATTAACATATGGTATGTCATATTTCATTTATTTCTAGATGCTTGCAAAGTTTTACAAACATTCAAAAAGGTTCCAATATGATCCGAAAAAAATGGATGCGAAAAATGAAAATAGTACAATTTGGGCTAAACCCATGGTGGGTCTAAAAATAGGCAAACAAATCAGTCCAAAAATAAATTACACAACAGTCTCTACTTGTTCCGTAATTTTCACATAGAAAACATTTAATTTAGGCTTTAGGGTCCTTTAAACATTTGTCTTCCTATATCTCTAGTTTCCATAACACTAAAAATCATACCATTTAGACTTTTAAACCATAAGATATGCACCAAACATCACAAACTGCTCCAATATAGGGGCAACATCTGGTCATAATTTTTGATATCAATTTCTAATGTCATAATGTCATAATTAAGTCTAGGTCTCTTATATAGATTTTTATTTCTATGTTTTAAGTTTTATCTCCAATTATAATCACCCAGTTTGAAAGTCTACAGGTTGAGTTATGGCCAAACAATTGGATTGATTCAAGTGAATCGCGAACCTAAGACATAATTTCACTAAATGTTACTCTGTCTTACCATTTTTAACTAATTCCATGCAAAGTAACACCAAAATATCATTCCAGCTACCATTACATATCCAAATCAATCTTTGTACACATTCAAATATGCACACATACATAAAATAACTAAGTGTAGTCCCAAACATTAAAATTTGTCAATTAGCTCTTCTTCTAGTGCTCTTCCTTTTCTTCCCCTTTAGTTTTGCTTGATTCATCAACTAGGAACACTACAAATACATATCTCAATCTCATATCCAACCTTATAATTTCATCTCTTCATAAGCAAAGCAAGAAAAGATGAAGATGAGAAGAAAAACCACAAACTTTTATCTTGATTTTCACCTAGGATTAGCTTGATTCCTTATGCAAAATGATGTGAGTAAGGAGATGGAATGGAGAGTAGATAAAGAGAAAATTCTAGAGTTAAAACCTTACATACACGTCCCTCTCCCCTCTCTTCTACTCCCCTTTTCATGAGACACATGTTTCAATCCCACTGAACCATATGTTGATTTTGGCAAAATTGCACATTTGGTCATTCTTCTTTATTTAGCTCCCATATTGGCATATAAAGTCATCAATTGATTTCATTCTAGTCTATATTTTACATATAATTATTCACTCCCATATTGACATGAAGAAATTACCAATTTACTACTGTCGTTTAAATTAATTATCATTATATCCCTCACTATGCTTAGATACACTTAATTCTTTATATTTACTTCTTAATACACTCTAGACATACTATAATGCTTCTAGGGTATATATTGGGACTTTACACTTCCCAATATTTACAATTTAATTATCCGATAATAATAATATCATATTAATTAATAAAATGTTAAAATTATTCATATTAAAATAAAATTTTACTAAATTAATTGTAAATATTAATAGTATAAAATTAAATTATTTTATTAAAATAAATATTACATGTCAAATATATAATTTGTTTTTACTTTATAATTAATAGTTATTAATAATTAGTATTTATTAATAAAGATTTTCTGATTAAAAAATTAGGTACTCAAATAATAAATAAAATTTTATTTTTAATTATTATTCAGTATGTTTATTATTATTAGTGGAAAATATTATTAAATGGATACTAAAATTAAACAATTTTTGTAACCAAGTAATTTTTTATTTTCTTTAAAAATAGAAACTAAAATTAAAAATTAAAAAAATAAAAAATGGCATGGATAAGAATTTGACATAACACTACCTTATTATTATTGAAAAGTATTATTCAATGTTCATAAGTATGCATAAATTAATTCAGGCACCATCTTACATGTTGTAAAAGGTTCATTGCCGCAAATTGTTCGAGTCGACTTGAACTCGGAGATCCAAGAAAAGACCGGCGAAGAAGATGACACGAGTACGTATTGAAGTTTAGGACCAAAACCAGGAAAAAAAAAAAGAAAAGGTTTGGGCTTATGATAAGGCTTTAGAGGACCATTAGCCCAATAGGGATTTTTATCGCCGACTCCACTGCATTTAAAGCTATCCAATGCCTTAAACATAAGAACGGCGAGCTCTGAACTAAGCTTTACGTTGCAGAAGAAAATTAGGGTTTTTGTGTCTAATCCAAGAAGATGATTTACGACGTTAATTCTCCTCTTTTCCGTTCTTTCCTCAGCCAAAAGGGTGGCTCCTCTGACAAAAAGTATTTTACTCTCCCTCTCGTTTCTCCTTTTTGGTGATTTTTTTTTTCAAATTCAATTAAACGATATGTTTGTTAGCTGAAGCTCGTATACAGTTGTTGGAAGTCATTGGGTTTGCATTTTGAATTATGACCTGCTTTTACGGGTTTACAATGTCCTTCGGAGCAAGAATGCGAAATTTTCTGTTGAAACATATATTTCGTAGATTGGTTTTGGAACCCAAATAGGGATGAGAATTTCATTTGACTTAAAACCCCGCAATCATTGTGAGGTTCTGCAGTTTTCTAAAGTTCTACGAGGGTGGTCTTTTTGTATTGCTTCTGCAGTTTTTGATATATAACCTGTGTTCATTACATGATGTGCCTTCTTTCTGATACTGAACCTAATGCGGAGTCTTTTAGGTCATCAAAGATTCCCTTCGAGTGCTATTCTGGATTGTATTTGTTCTCCACCTCTGGTTTATTTCAAGATGAACACATACTTGAATGCTCTTATGCAACAAAATTTGCTCACGAGTGGTAGTTAATGCTTTTAAATAAATAATGAAGTGTGTATATTGGTTTCTGGTTTTCCGTTTATTTTAATCATTATGCACCTTTTTGCAACTCTACTGAGGTGCTTATGGTTCTGGGTACTTGGGTGTTCCATGTTTAAGTGATTTATCTTGATCATGTTTCATCCGATTCTAATATGTTGTCTATTGAGTGTATGGTTTAAATGTTTATGATTTTTTGCACATTGATTGTTTTCTCAGGAAAATGGAAGAGCAAAAACCTAAGGAGCAAAGGCCTAAGGCCAGTGAAAATAAGCCTGTTATGACAGAATGAGAAGTGTTTCTCCAAGCTTTGACATAAGATATGGATCAGAGCTGTTTGAGAGTGCATTGATTGTAAGACATGTCATCTCTAGTATAATTAAACCTATTGCTGTGAGCTGGATTTTGTTTGGACATGGATGCTGTTTGAGTTTGTAATAGAAAACGCTATTTGGAAACCCATCCCTGGGTTTGTTTATATCAGATGGCATGAAGCGCTGTGTTCTGAATTTTTTTGCGTGTTTCTTAAAAGAATTCTTTATCCCGGAGTTTGTTTATATCAGTTGTATTATGAACTTTTTGCATGTTTCTTGAAAGGATTCTTCTTCTTGTTATGGTCTGTTATGAAACGTGCAAGGAGGAAATCTGCAGAGAAAGTAGTAAAAGAATGCGTCTATTTACTTAAGCTGTGATCCAGCAGGTGATGATAGAAAAAGTTGTATTGCCTCCAATGCTTGTGGCTTAGTTACGCAGAATGATAAGATGTTTTCTCTACCCGGAGTCTGCAATTATTCTTTTTTTTTCCCTCATAAACGAATAAAGATTAGAACAGGGATGCATTGTAGGGAAGAGTTATGATTTTGTCTGATGGTTGACTCTGAAGATGAGCCTTCTAGAGTACAAGACTAATGGAACGTGGAACTTAAGCGTGAGGAGTGTGATAAAATTGTCAAAAACCCGATTGTAACCATCCTTGACCAAGGCAAATAGATTCTAGGATTAACATTTACACTTTAACATGTAATTGTTTTATTGGATGGAAGTGTTACGGAAAAGGGGTGTACGAAGAGTATGATGATAATAGTCCTGCTGGCGGGACGTTAAAGCGGAGGACCAAAGGGTGCATGCAGGGCAAGCACTTGAGTAGGCATGATTGGACTCCCATGTGCAACCAACCAATCTTGAGAGTTGAGACCCCTCCCTCAATCACATTTGTGTCTTCTATTATCGCCCTTGTTACCCGACTCTATGATCCTAACTAATCACCTTAGACTAAAGGTTCCTTCTTGCACGTCATGTTAGGATAATAATACACATGTACGTGATCTGATCGTTCTACTTCATATTTGACATCAATGGACTTCGAGAGAATTGCTCAGACAACTCAATTGTCTTCTTAAGCAATGCCCTGTGGGTTTTAGTTAGTTGGAGTACAAGATCGATCTCGAGTCAAGCTGTTAGGTGTTGATGGTGTTCTGATTAGAAGTATATTGATGAAACGGCAAGCGGATCAAACGGGAAGATTAATGAAAATTAATAATTATGCTTGCGTCATCAATGAAACCCATAGTTGGTGGGTTTCTCCTTTTCTTGTGGACGTTAGTTAGTTCATTTAGCCTCCTATATTCACGCCGCTTTTACTCCCCACTACTCCACACTCTCTCCCTTTTGTTTTAACCAAAGACCAACAAGAACCAAACTTCAAGCTTGTTCCCGCACATTTCCACATTCTATCACGATCACCACTTGCTTGGCAAATCCAGAAAAAAACAATGTCTGAATTTTCTTTGTCATGCAAGAAAACTGATCACTTCTCGAGTCTTGTCCTCTCTGACTTCTTCCTCTTCTGTTCCTTTATCATCTATCACCCTCTTTACTTCTTTTACTTTATCATCTTCTCTCCTTACTTCTTCAAGCTGCTCTCGTTCCTCTCCCCTCTCTTTGTTACCACCGCTCTTTTACTCGTAGCTCTCCTCACTCGCTCCCCCGATCTTGGTTTTGACAAGTCTCACTGTGAACCTTCAACTGATTGCAAGTTTGGTTTTCTCGTTCGTACTTATAGAACCATTGTAGAGAGATTAAAGTCGTCTAAAGTGGATGATGGGAATCAGGAATTCCATGACCTGGAGGATCTGTATGTGTACAAGTTTGTGTTCGAGACATCAAGTCTGGATACTGCAGAGGGCCCAGTTATCGAAGTTTTGAAGTTCCAAGCTAAAGAAAACTGCTTAACAAGCAGTGAAGCACAGATTGACAAGAGCACGAGTCATGAAGGTTGTAGGCTAGGAAGGGTCTTTGAAGAGGAAGATGGCAATTTCGATCATGTAAATCCTGTTTTTGCAACGAATCATAGTCCGCTAATTTCGGAAGCGAAGACATTAAAAGCGTTCTTGCATGAAAAGGAGGAGCTTGAATATTGCTGGTCCGAAAAGAGCGAAAGCGAAATCAAACCACACGGCGTAAAATCCAATAAAGTTGAAGAAGAAGAAGAAGAAGAAAGAAAAGTACCGTTCACAAGAAGAGGATCCAAGGCAATGGGTCGTCAAAAAAGTGAACTAAGTGCTAACGGTGATGATGACGTTGACCATCAGTACTCACCAAATCTGTATTCGCAGAGGCTCGAAAAAGCAAGCTTTCGGAGTGGACATTACAATATTAAAGTTACAGAGACATGTCAAACATTGGGCTCGGATCTCGGGAGTTTTGGGTCGACGAGGAAAGAAAAAGAGTGGAGGAGGACATTGGCGGGCAAGCTTTTTGAGGAGAGACACAATGTGATCGAAGGAGGCGAAGGAATGGACTTGCTTTGGGAGACATATGAGACAGATTCCATTAAACTTAAACCAAAAAGCAAATCAAAGAAGGGAAAGAAAGGGAATATTGATCACGAGGAGGAGGATGAGGAAGAGGAGGAAGAAAATGACGGTCAGCTTTGCTGCTTACAGGCTCTAAAGTTCTCTGCTGGAAAGATGAACTTGGGAATGGGAAGGCCTAATCTTATGAAGATCTCCAAAGCTCTCAAAGGAATTGGATGGTTGCACCATGTAGGCAGACACGGGAAGAGAAATTAAATGGCATTAATTTCACTTTCTGATTGGTAATCTATTGCTTTAACATGTATGTGTGTACTTTGTTATAAGAATCCAAAAGTAAATATTTTGTTTGAATTTTCAGTTCTACAAGAATTTTTAATAGCAATTTTGACGTGAAACTCCAAGGCTAAAGAACCCGAAACTCTTTAAATACACATTTTAGATAGAACATGAACAAGAAGAAATCTTCAATCCTAATCAACCCCTAATAAGTTGTGTGATAGAAATGCATATGATAAGGTTGATTTGAAAACAAAAATAGAAATTCGCCATAAGTGATTAGAATTATATTCTTAATGCAATAGAAGACAATAAATCCTCCCTTAAAGAATTTGATCATGCCAATGTGAAAATTTATTCATCCAAAATCCTTAAACAATGTTTATTATAAGGTATTTATACCCCTGAAAAAGAAAGAAACCCTAAATATATAAAAGACCTTTAAACATAGGCCTTCCATCAAATTAATTAAAGCCCAAACTAATATTTCTAAAATACAGTCCATTCAACCTAAAAGGTTTAAATTAAATGAGCTAAAAGTTAATAAAAGTTCAACTCACTAAAATAAGACCAAAACACAAGTTATGCTTAAAGCTATGCTTCTAACTTAAAATAAGCTCAAAGTTATGCTTCTAACTTAAAATAATTAATTAAATAAGAATGAAAGTCTTCTTGCACATTCCGCCTAACTTGATTAGTTATGATCTCATTGGCCTTTATTGCCTCTTGAGATTCTATGTCATCTATAATTGGGCTCAGGTAGAATTGAAGTGCTTATTGATCTTATTATTGGTCCTTCCGGCATTACTAGCTCATCTTTGGTTCTATATCTCTTATAAAGTACCATGGTTGTGCTCACATCATCCCCTCCCTCTTCAAAAGGATTTGTATGCATTATCATTGATGCGTTCCAACACTTAGAATGGTCCATTATCCCTTGCATCAAGTTTTGATTTCCTTTGTTGTGGAAACCTTTCTTTTTGCATATGTACCTAAACTCAATCACCTGGTTCAAAGAGAACTTGTTTTCTACCTTTATTTGCTTTTTGCGCATACATGCGATTCTTTTTCTGAATCTGTTCACAAGCTTTCTCATGTATTATTTTAACCAAGTCAACCTTCTTTTTTCCATCTTGCTTGTATTTAATCACGTACATAAATGTTTCAAGATACTCCACCTAACTTGCATTTCATTTGCTCAATATCCTTTATCCCTTCAAGTACTTGAGAGATTGATGATCACTGTGTATCACAAAATCTTTAGGCAGTAACTAATGTTCCCAAACTTCAAGGGCTCTCACCAAAGCATAGAGCTCCTTATCATAAGTAGAGTAGTTCAAAACTGATCCACTCAACTTCACTAAAATATGTTATGGGATGATTCTCCTACATAAAAACAAGCCTATACCAATCTCAGAAGCATCACAATGCAAACGAGTGCAGTACATAGCTTTCATTTAAATTATTAAATTTTTTACATTCTTTCTCCCATTTAAAAGCAACATTTTGCTTAACGATTTCATTCAATAGAGCGGCAATAATAGAGAAATCTATAACAAATCACCTATAAAGATCTGTTAAGTCATGGAAACTCCTAACCTCATTAATTGACTTAGGTGTTAGTTGATGCCTAAAAATTCTCTAGTACTATTTAGTATATTTTCTCTATTCTAGCATAATTTTGTGCCCTATTTTGTTAATTTAGACTTCTAATTAGTTGCTTAATTAGTTATATGTTATTTTGCAGAAGTATTGCTAAAATTTAGGAATTTTGGAGCTAAAAAAAGGAAGGATTGAAGAGATATGGTTAGATACTAATTTTATATGCAAAAGGACTCCAAAATAGGCATACAAAAGTCTTCTAAATCAATAAAAGACCTTCCTAATCAGACTAGGACAAGGATATTAAGAAATTTTCAGTATAAAAGGGGCTGTCATATATCAGATTTCACACCAGCACAAGCTGCACCCAAGAGAGAAGGCTGGGAAGAGGGGATTATCCTAGTGTTGGGGTTTTTCGTTACATTATTTCCATCGTGTTTGTTTGAATTTATTACTATTTTTTTGTTTGCAAACATGTTAGCTTAATTTCTTTTTAGTGCCAAAAGGAGGTTGAACCGAACACTATTCTACCATGATTTGATTGTTTAATTGTTATCTTTTAACGCATGAATTTGTGCTTTATTATGTTCTTAATGCTTCTTTGATTTTTATGCAAGTTTTGCATTAAAGCATCCTAAAACATGGACCTTTAATTGATACATGTATGGAATTCTTAAATGAATTGATTATTAGATCTTGATAAAGCATAGCTAGAATTACTGAGACAACTTGAAATATTAGGCTCTTAGATAATTTTGGTGGTAATATTACATGAGTTTCATTGATTTTTAATGCATCTAGATAGTTTTTGATTATATGACCTAAAAAGCTGGGTATTTGATGTCAGAAATTCTTCTAGATAGTTTGTTAGAACCTAAAATATGGATGACTTTACTGGAAGAAACTACACAAATTCATGTAAAGAAAGTATGTTTAGAGCTTTTCATGGTAGAGGAGGTGAGGGAAAGCTGAACTTTGGTACTTTTTTAGTGAATTAATTAGTTCTTTAAGTATTTTTGGATGGCTATTAATTATTAATCAATAACTTCATAATCAACAGCTTGAATAGTAGTTAAATGTGTGATTTTGAGTATTAGTGATCAATCCTCGTGGGAACGATATCTATACTACTATACTATAATTCTAGTGCATTTGCTAAGTGAAAATTTAGCTTGTATCAAGTTTTTGGCATCATTGCCAGGATTGTATACACAATCTTAGAAGCGTACTTACTAATTCAAGCATCCTTTTTCCTTTATCTAATTATATTGTATGACCCGATCAGGAGGGGAAGAAGTTCATCCATTAGATCCAAAAATTAAGAGTACATTAAAAAATTTAAGGAGAACACAAAGATAAATTATCAATCAAAGGGGATATAGCTGAACATCAGTAGGGTAATCAAGGTCCTCAAAACTTAGATATGAGGGTAATGTTCAAGGAAGATAGCATGCATTGAGGGACTATACAACATTTACAATTGATGGAGCAAGTTCTAGCATTCGTAGGCCTGCAATTCAAGACAATAATTTTGAAATAAAGCCTGCCATTATTCAAATGATTCAACATCCAGTACAATTTAGTGGCGGAGCAAGTGAGGATCCAAACTTGCATATAACTAATTTTTAGAAATATATGACAGATTCAAACATAATGGAGTTAGTGATGATGCCATAAGACTTCGGTTGTTCCCATTTTCTCTAAAAGATAAAGCTAAGAGTTGGTTAATTTCACAGCCAATAGGATCTGTCCTACATGGGAAGAGATGGTATAAAAATTCTTGGGAAAATATTTTCCTCCTTAAAAGACTTCCAAAACGCATAATGATATCATTATTTTCGTGCAATTTGATGGAGAACCAATGTATAAGGCTTGGTAGAGATTTAAAGAATTGCTCAGAAGATGTCCATATCACAGTCTTCCAGATTGGATTCAAGTTCAAACTTTCTATAATGGGCTAAATGCAAATACAAAGAGTCATGTTGATGTAGCCTTTGGTGGATCTTTTATGAGCAAAACTCCTGAATCTACATTATCCTTACTAGAGGAGATGACATCCAATGCCTACAATTGGCCTGCTGAAAGGCTATCAAATAGAGGAGTTCATCAAATTGATGTTTCTATAACAATTACTGCAAAATTGGATGCTTTGGCTAAGAAAATCGAGGACTTAAGGAGGACGAAATGTGATTTTTATGGGCAAGGGCACTCGAATAATGAGTGCCAATTAGGTAATCACTTTAGTAATGTTCAATCTATTGAAAGTAATAACTTTGTTGCTAGAAATTTTAGGATAAATAATCCTTATAGTAACTTTTACAACCCCAGTTGGAAGAACCATCCATATTTTTCCTGGAGCAATAACAACAATAGACCTCCTACACAAACTATCCATCAACCTCCTTCTGGGTTTCAACAACTAGAAAAGAAATTAGATTTTGAAGAAGCCCTCAAAACACTTACCCTAACCACAACTTCCTTCATTAGTGAATCAAGAGGATTTATGCAAAACACACAAACTTTCATGAATGAGACAAAGTCATCCTTGAGAAATTAATAAGCTTCCATCCAAAACTTAGAAACTCAAATGGGCCAACTAGTAAACCAAATATCTGGTAGGAACTAGGAACTCTTCCTAGTAACACTACAAAAATCCTAAAGAGCAACTTCATGCCATCGAGGTGAGTGATGAGAGAGATAATAGAGAACCCATACCTACTGAAGTCAAAAAGACTCCTACCTCTGTGAATGTCAATCCAACAACTACCCTTGAACAATCTAAAGTTGAGCCTTTTCCAAATCATTATCAAAGGAAACAAAAGGGGGAGGAAGTGAAAGACAAAGGAAAAGAAAAGGTGAGAGAAAGTAGTAAAGCAAGAAAAGGTAAGGAGATTCAAGATTCCATTTATGATCTGCAATATGGAGGTAAGTTGCTAATATGTGTTTAAGTGTTAATATATTTAATCATTTACACTTAGTGATTATTGACATAAAAATGCTTAAGATACTCACTTTAATTTATATATGATTTTAGGTACAATTTTGAGGCAAATAAATTAAAGTGGGTCAAAAGTACTGCATTTGGGTTATTTTCTAAAGATCAATACTCACTTGCCTTCGTGAAGTGAGACAAAGAAAATTAAAAGACAAGAAAAATGAACGCATGAAGAAAAGAACCAAATGTTGGGAGCACAATGGTGAAGCAAGAGGTCCAAACGACAACGCAAAATCCATGCAGTGAAGACAAAACGACAGCAGATGACCAAGCAAGGTAGAGCAAAAAGAAAAAGAAAAAATGCACAGCATAGGAGCGTTTAACGCTGTGTTAATGCAGCAACACTGCGTTTAAGCAGCATCAGCAAAGGAGAGGAGTTTTTAATTGACGCAGACCTTTATTCGTCGAATCAATCAACAGTAGAGAAGAGAACAGTAGAAGCAATAAGCGCAGCGAGGACGTGGACACAGGTGTGCTGTGGCTAACGGTTTGGTGCTGCGGCTGTGGCTTGGAGAAGCAGCGACGAGGAGCAACGCAGCACTGAGCAAGAGGCTGGAGGATTTAAGTGACCAAGAGAGACATTAAATTGCCCCATCGAGCTACAACAGGACACTATAGTGAAAGAGAAATTAAGGGGTTTTTGGTGGGACATTAGATGGGGGCTAAAGAAATTTTTCAGGAAAGACCAATGAAAGGCTAGACGTCTAAACATCGGTTAGGAGGCGACATCGACGCCGATGACCCGCGTTAAGTATTTTTTTTTATTTTGTTGTTTCTTTCTCTCATTAGGAATTGATTGTGTTATCCTATGTTAATTGAATTGGGTATTGTGTATGAAAAATCAGATTTTCGTTATTGTTCAGTTATTTATGTAGGAACCCATTGGGTATTGTGAGATGATGATTTTAATGCGTTCATTGAATCATTAATTGCAAACCCATTGCTAGAATTTCGATATAATCCGTAATTAAAATTCATGTGTAGCGCCTAATGATTCGTAATCATTAGGGATAACATGACCTAGGTTAAATGACGTATCATATGTGGTTGTTTCCCTGATTAATCAGTTTTTCTAATTCGAAATGCTTACTGCCTAATTAAATCTAGAGATCGTATCCTAGGTTGTTCGGTAGTTAGGTTTAATTAACGATCGTATCTTGATTAAACAAAACCTAAGAGAAAATTCGGGTTAATTATTAACCCACGATTAATAGTTGCTAGAAGAGATTAAGAACAACAAATCAATAAAATATGCTTAATTAAGGTGTAGGCCGATATGGAACCAAAGAACCAGGTCCCTACTGAATTCCTCATTTTATCATTTTTTGCATGTTTTCTTTAATTTGTTTTTATTAGTTAGTTTCATTTTATTTTCTTATTCTAAAATCCAAAACCCCTATTAAACCTAAAAACCAGTTAATTTCATTTCATAAACTTTACACACCCTTTCTGTGGGATTGACCTAAACTCACCACTGCTATAGTAGTAGGTCTAGTTATTTTATTTAGACTAGCGTAATGACGCGCGGTTAGTTGCCCTATCCTCAAAGATTACAACAGCAACAATTGGATAAAAAGCTTGAAAATTTTCTTAATTTATTTAAGCAATTGCACATTAACATTCCTTTGGTTGAAGTAATAGCTCAAATGCCTTCTTATGTTAAGTTTTTGAAATATCTTTTTTTTCGAATAAGAAGAAGTTAGAGGAATTGTCGATAGTCAAGCTAACTGAGGAGACATTCATGCTCTTGCAACATGACACACCATAAAAGATGGAAGATCTAGGGAGTTATACTATTCCTATATCTATTGGTTATGTATATGTTGATAGATGTTTGTGTGATTTAGGGGCAAGTATTAATTTAATGCCTCTTTCCATTTATGATAGATTAGGCTTGGATGAACTTAAAAATACACATGTCACTATACAGTTAGCTGATAATTCATTAAAAAAAGCCTAAAGGTGTAATTGAGAATGTACTTATAAAAGTTGACAAATTTGTTTTTCCTTTGGAAATTTTGGTTCTTTATATGCTAGAAAATTGTAAAGTTCCTTTAATTTTAGGCAGACCATACTTTGCCAAATGGCGTGCTTTAATTAATATTCAAAAAGGTCAACTTAGTTTGCATGCGAATGATGAAACAAGAGTGTTTTATATGCTCAAAATTATGAAATATCCTTCTTCTTATTACATCCACTTACTTTCACATAGATACAATTGATGAATTGATAAAATAATTTAACTATGTTGATGATGATTCTTTGAGATACTTTTTGGAAGACAAGCCAAAGAGTGAGAATGGATTGACTACACAGGAAGAGTTGGATGAGCTAGAGATATTAATTTTTGACAAGGAGGATTCAAAGATTGAGGAAACAAAAGATGTAGAGATAAAGGAAGAAGAAGAGCATCTAAAACCTATTGAAGAATCTCTTAAATTTGAACTTAAAACTCTCCCTTCACATCTTAAATATGTTTTTCTTGAACAAAATTCTAAGCCTGTAATTTTTTATGCTTTTTTGACAAGTGGATAGGAGGAGAAGCTATTGAATGTCCTCAGAAACCACAAAAGTTCCTTAAGATGGACTATTGAAGACATAAAAGGGATAAGTCCTTTGATTTGCATGTATAAAATATTTATGGAGGACAGCTGCAAGCTAGTGATCCAACCCCAAAGGAGGCTAAATCCTAAGATGTAAGAAGTGGTAAAGAAAAAAGTTGTGAAGCTACTCGATGTGCGTATGATCTTTCTTATTTCTAATAGTGAGTAGACTAGCCCTGTACATGTTGTTCCTAAGAAAGGTGGTATGACTGTAGTAGCTAATAAAAATAATAAGTTAGTTCCTACAATAATTATGACTGGATGGCATGTGTGCAAAGATTATAGGAAGCTTAATGATGCCACTAGCAAAGACCATTATCCTTTGCCTTTTGTAGATCAAATGTTAGAGAGAGTTATTGGCTTTAAATATTACTGTTTCTTAGAAGGATATTTAGGTTATAATCAAATTCCTATTACACCTGAAGATTAAGAAAAAACCACGTTTTCATGCCCTTATAATACTTTTTCTTACAATCATATGTCATTTGGTCTTTGCAATGCACCTGCCACTTTTCATTGTTGCATGACTGCTAATTTTCATGAAATGAATGAAAAGTTTTTGGAAATTTTTATGGATGATTTTACACTTTTTGGTTAATCTTTTGATAATTATTTGCATAATTTGAAGTTGGTTTTGCAACATTGTGAAGAGACAATCTTGTGCTTAATTGAGAAAAATGTCATTTTATGGTGAAAGAAGGTATAGTATTAGGTCGCAAGATTTCTTCTAAAGGTATTGAAGTTGATAAGGCTAAAGTTGAATTGATTGAAAAATTACCACCACCTACATCTATTAAGGGAGTATGAAATTTTCTGGGACATGTAGGTTTTTATAGACAATTTATAAAAGATTTTCAAAAATGGCAAAACCACTTTCAAATCTTTTGATGAAAGACACTAAGTTCAATTTTTTTGATGAGTGTTTACAAGCTTTTAATGTGTTGAAAGAATGTTTAGTGTCTGCACCTGTTATGGTATCCTTAGATTAGTCAAAGGCTTTTGAATTAATATGTGATGCTAGTGATTATGCTGTAAGGGCAGCATTAGGGGAACAAATAGGCCAATATATTATGTTAGTCGCACACTTAATAGAGCCTAGATTGAATATGCTACAACTAAAAAAGAGTTACTAGCAATTGTGTTTTCTTTTTACAAGTTTTTGAGATATCTTTTCGCAAAGAAAGATGCCAAACCCAGATTCTTGCGATGGATTCTTCTCTTACAATAATTTGATCTTGAAATAAAAGATAGGAAGGGAAGTGAAAACCAAGTAGCTGATCATCTCTCAAGGATTGAAAAGACATGTGTGGAGGAGATAGAAATAAAAGAGGAGTTTCTCGATGAGACAATATTCTCTCTATCCATTCCTTATTCAATTTTAGTGATTAATAAATTACTATGGTTTGCATATTTTGCTAGTTATTTTGGAAATAATCTAATTCCACAACACCTCACTTACTAATAAAGAAAGAAGTTCTTTACGGATCTCAATTATTATTTTTGGGAGGAACCATATCTATTTAAATGGGGTGCAGATGGAATGGTGAGAAGGTGCGTCCCTAAAGAAGAGTTTCAAAGCATTTTGGAACATTGTAATTCACGAGAAGTTGGAGGCCATCATGGAGCAAATTGAACATCAACCAAAGTACTACAATAAGGTTTTCTTGGCTTACTCTCTTTAAAGATGCTTTTGCATTTGTTTCCTTTTGTGATAGTTGTCAATGAATTAGGAATATTTCTAAAAGAGATGAGATGCCTCGTAACAACATTTTAATTTATGAAATTTTTTATGTATAGGGAATTGACTTCATAGGACCATTTCCTCCTTCACTTGGTAATTTATACATTTTAGTAGCAGTTGATTATATTTCTAACTCGGTTGAGGCTACACCTACATGCACTAATGATGCTAAAGTTGTGTTACAATTTATACGAAAACACATTTTCACTAGATTTGGCACACCTAAAATAATAATTAGTTATGAAGGGAATCAATTCACAAATAAACAATTTTCAATCCTACTTCAGAAATATGGGTTGCATCACAAAAATGGTACGTCATATCATCCCCAAACAAGCGGACAGGTAGAAGTGTCAAATAGGGAACTAAAACAAATTTTGAAAAAGATTTTTAATAGTGTTGGAAAAGATTGGGCTATTAAATTGGATGATGCATTGTGGGCATATCAAATTGCATTTAAATCTCCTATAAGTATGTCATCTTATAGGTTAGTTTTTAGTAAAACATGTCATCTTCCTATTCAATTAGAGCATTGTGCATATTGGGCAACTAAATTTTTGAATTTTAATTTAATGTCCACATGAGAAAGACGTTTGTTGTAGCTTGATGAGTTAGATGAATTTAGAAAGAATACTTATGAGAATCCTGAAATTTATAAAGAAAAGACTAAGAAGTGGCATGACAAGAACATAAAAGATAGAATTTCAATTAGGTCAACAAGTCTTGCTTTACAATAGTCGTCTGTGATTTTTTTTCAGGCAAATTGAAGTCTAGGTGGTCTGGTCCTTATCGAGTAGTTGGCACTTCACCTTTTGGTGTAATTGAAATTTTGAATGAAAAGAACAATGAAGGATTTAAGGTTAATGGAAAATGACTTAAGCATTATGAGGTGAGTGACTATATACACCAATTGCCTTCCAGACGTTTGGAAGAACCATGAAAAGAGGGAGAAAGTCAAGCTAACAACTATACCTTAGAACTCAAATTTTCTCTTTTTTAGTTTGAATTCAATTATTTAGTTAAAGTTACTGTTTTCATTTTAGGAATCCTCCACCACCCAAGACATGAGTGGCACCTCAAGGAAGTTTCCTCACTCCATCTTTATGCATTATTTTTCTAACATTAGGGACAATGTTATCTTTTAAGTTTGGGGGTGGGAAATTTCTTTAAAATTTTGGTTGTTGGTTTAAAACTTTAAGTTTATTGAAAATATTTTGAAAAGAAAGAGTTTTTTTTGTGTGATAAACTTCAATGCTCTAGGATGATATATGATTGCTAAAGAATATAACTTAGGGAAAATGCTTGATATTGCTTCAATTTTATATGTAAGCTAAAATTGTGTTGTTTTTAAAGTCCAAATTTGATTGTGATCCATGATTGATATTCCTTTGGGATTATTGGAAACATCTTATGTGAACTTTGCTTGAGCAAAGTATTGTATTTGACTAACTCCTAGAAGTTGCTTGAGGACCACTTAAGGTGAAATAATTGATTTGGGACCTTATTAAAGAAGTGATTTAGGCCATGTTTGGCCGTTTGAACCTTTCTAGATTACCCCATATTAAATATCATCACTAGTATCCCTATTGAGCCTTTATTGATAGTTATGAGCCTTTTTGTTATTCTTTCATAGCCTATAGTTATCCTAACCTTGACCCCAAATATTTATAACTTCACCCGTGAGAGAACTAATTTGGTCATGTACAAGCATTCAGAGCTATGAGAGGGAGCATAAGGGTGGAGGTAGTATGAGGGGGTTAGGTAAGTGAGGAGAGTATGACAATTTTTTTCACAAAAAAAGTCTATATAAAGGCCTAAATTTGGGGGTGGAAAATGAAATTACAACCACATTTTGGGGAGGTGAGTGACTCACTACACATTCTTTATGGAATTCATTGTCTTTACTGGAACTTAAATCGAAAAAAGGGGGGAACATTAAAAAAGAAGAAGACGAAAAGAAAAGAAAAGAAAAGATTAAAAAACAGAAAAAAGAAAAAAAAACTAAGTTCTAAGTAAAACTTAGGCAACTTTTGAGTGAATGTTGAGCAAAGAGAGTGAAACATGAAAAAAAATTAGTCTAAGAGGAGAAATAAGGAGGGGATCATAAAGAGTGGTAGGGTTGACCAAGGAAATGGCGAGGGATTCATTATTAAGCGTAGGAATGAAAGCTTTGATGTTGTAAAGTGACCAAAAATGTGTTTTCTTACTTTGAATATTTCATTCCTTTCTTTATTTCAACCATTTACCCTTGACCTTAGTAGTACAAGCTTATTTAAGTCCTAATAATCTTGAAGATGGTCTTGAATCAATATAAAAGCAAGCCTATAGGAGTTATATTAGAAATTTGCCTTGCATATAGCTGGTTTGCATAACACTATCCAAGAAACTAAGTAGTAGCTTGATTAGTTAAGCATGATTAGGAAGATGAGAAAAAGACATGGTTTTTGTTTATAAAAAAAGAAAATGGTTGTAATATCTTGTAAAGTCTTTGGGTTATATTCCTAATGCAATTTCTTAGAATTTGGAATAAGTTTATCTATTTTGTAATCCTTTTGTTTCCTCGAGGATGAACAAACTCTAAGTTTGGGGGTAATTTGATGCCTAAATATTCTGCAGTACTATTTAGTATGTTTTCTCTATTCTAGCATAACTTTGTGCCCTATTTTGTTAATTTAGACGTCTAATTTGCTGCTTAATTAGTTTTATTTTATTTTGCAGAAGTCTTGCTAGAATTTTGGAATTTTGGAGCTAAAAAATAGGAAGGATTGGATTGAAGGGATATGGTCAGATATCAATTCTGTATGCAAAAGGACTCCAAAATAGGTATACAAAAGTCTTCTAAAACAAGAAAAGACCTTCCTAATCAGACTAGGAAAACGATAAATTTTCAGTATAAAAGGGGTTGTCACATATGATATTTCACACCTAGCACAACCTACACTCAAGAGAGAAGGTTAGGAAGAGGGGATTATCCTAGTGTCGGGGTTTTTTGTCATATTATTTCCATCATGTCTTTTTTTTTGAATTTATTACTAGTTGTGTTTTTGTTTACAAACATGTTAGCTTAATTTCTTTTTAGTGCCAAAGGGAGGCGCCTTATTCTACTATGATTTGATTGTTTAATTGTTGTATTTTAACACATGAATTTATGTTTATTATGTTCTTAATGCTTCTTTGATTATTATGCAAGTTATTCACTAAAGTAACCTGAAACAAGGACCTTTAATTGATACATGTATGGAATTCTTAGATGAATTGATTATTAGATCTTGATAAAGCATAGTCAGGATTACTAAGACAACCTGAAATATTGGACTCTTAGATAATTTTGGTGGTAATATTACATAAGTTTCATTGATTTTTAATGCATCTAGATAGTATTTGATTGATTACAACACCTATAAAACTAGGTGTTTTATGTCAAAAACTTTTCTAGATAGTTAGTTAGAATATAAAATATGGCTAACTTTACTAGAAGAAACTACACAAATTCATGTAAAAAAAAGTATGTTTAAAGCTTTTCATGGTAGAGGGGGTGAGGGAAAGCTGAACTTTGGTATGTTTTTAGTGAATTAATTAGTTCTTTAAGTATTTTTGGATAGCTATTAATTGTTAGTCAATAACTTCATCATCGACAACTTGAATAGTAGTTAAAGGTGTGATTTTGAGTATTAAGGATGAATACTCGTAGGAATGATATCTATACTTGTATACTATAATTCTAATGCATTTGTTAGGTGAAAGTTTAGCTCGTATCATGAACCATTCTTGAATAGCTTTCAACTTTTCAGAGTCAACCTCAATCCCCTTAAAAAGCCACCATAAATCCTAAGAAGACAACTTTATCCGTGCAAAATGAACACTTCTTATGGTTTGCATACAACTTCTCTTTCCTAAGCACATCCAAAATAGCCTTACATGCACGACATGTTCATTTAATTTCTTACAGTAAACCAATATGTCATCAAATTAAACAACTACAAATTTACCAAGGAATTCATGCAAAACATGATTCATTAAACACATGAAAGTACTAGGTGCATTAGATAAGCCAAAAGGCATAACCAACCACTCATACAATCCATATTTGATCTTAAATGGGGTTTTCCATTCATTACCTTCTTCCATCCTAATTTGATGATAGACACTTTTTACATCAAATTTGGTGAATATGCAAGTACCATGCAACTTATCTAGCGTATCATTTAATCTAGGATAGGATGGTGATACTTTACAGTGATCTTGTTGACCACTCTATAGTCCATTCACATCCTCCAAGTTCCATCTTGCTTTGGCACTAAACAAATTGGCATAGCACAAGGACTCGTGCTCTCTATCACATACCCCTTTTTCAGTAATTCATCTACTTTCCTTTGTATTTCCTTTGTCTCCTTTGGATTGCTTCGATCTTCTAGTATTAAGTCAGTCTGGTGCTCAATCCCTCTTAAAGATGGTAATCTTGCAACAAGGTCACAAACACATTAGACAAATCTGGGTCAAGGTCAGTGTTAGAAAACAATGTTTCCTTAAACCGAATCAAGATTAAAGCCCTCTTGCCTAAGTATATATGCACTCTTTAACTCTCTCTCTTTTACATAAAAACATGGTTGTGTCTTAACCTTTTCACTCCTCTCAATTTCTCTTCTCTCACTTTTCACATTCTTTTCTTTCTTTTTACTCACTAATTTCTTCTTTCCTGCACATTCTACTTTATTTTTTTCACTTATATATTCACTCACCATGGGGCCTTTAATTTTATTCTTTTCTCTTATGGCCTCTTTTCTTTCTTCTTTCTTTTTCACCTCACTACTTGAATCCCTGCTTCATGATTTTTGATTTTTCAGTTGTTCAAGGTATGCTTCTTTGGGTAATAAAGGAGCAAGGGTAACTTTTTTTTTCCCATTATACATAAAAGAATACATATTTATGTACCCATCATGTATAACACGCCTATAAAATTGTCATGGCCTACCCAACAATATATGTCCAGCTTGCATAGACATGACATCACACACAATTTCATCCGCACCAATAGAGAATGCAACAACTACGTACTTAGTAACTTTGACTTCACTACTATCATTCAACCATTGTAGTCTATATAGTTAGGGTGTTTATCACATTTCAACCCAAACTTCTAGTACTAGCAACATTAGTGCAACTACCCCCATCTATAATCATGCTACAAGCTTTCCCACCTATTAAGCATCTAATGTGAAATATGTTCTCCCTTTGTTATAGAATATCTTCCTTCACATTCAAGTTTAATGCATGTCTAACAACTAAAGATTCACCCTTAACATCATACTCAACATTCTCATCAACATCAGAATAATCTTTTAAAGGTGGCATACTTAAATCACTACTATCAGACTCATTACCATCGTCAGACTCAAAAATAATATCACCACCCTTACTAAACTTAATCTTCCTATTAGGACATTCAGATGCATAATGACCACGCTCTTGACATTTAAAGCACTTAATATCCCTATGTTTAAAATGTTTAGAGGATGGATCAATAGCACCTTTTTGACTTGAAGTACTCTTCTCCTTACCTTTGTTTGGCTCATTACCTTTCTCCTTAGAATCCGAATAGTGCTTCCTCTTCTTATCTTCTTTTTTGCTCTATTTTGGATTCCATTTGCTACTAGAATTTGAGAAAGACTTTGCTGCTCTTCTTTGTTTTTGCTGCTTCTCTACCTTCATAGTGATGTTCGCTAAGTCCTCCATCTCTACATAATGTTGTAACTTAATCACATCAGCAATTTCCCTATCCATTCCACCCATGAACCGAGCTATTGCCACCTCTTCCTCCTCTTTTATGTTAGCTTTAATTAATATTATCTCCATATTATTATGATAATCTTCTACTGATCTAGTTCCTTATATGAGTCTATGTAATTACTAGTGCAACTCTTGCACAAATCTCTTCTTCATCACTTTTTTCATCTTTTTCCAAGTGGATATAGATGATTCCCTATTTCTTGTATTTTTTTCCAATTCATCCCAGCAAGCTAATGCATAATCAGAGAATTCCACTGCCTTTAATTTCACTTTCTTATCTTTAGAATAATTGTGACAAGTAAAAATCATGTCCACTTTTTTTTTTCCCATTCTAAGTATCACTTTAGCATCATTCCTACCTTTGAAGGGTGGAATTTTCATCTTGATGGCATTAATGTTTCTATCTTTTCTCTCCACTCTTTCCTCCCTCCTTACTCTACCCCTACGAATTGCACTTCATCTTCATATTTGTCATACATTCTTTCCAATTCTTCCTCCCTATTCCTATGACTATCAATTGATCTACTACAGTTTTGGATTCTACTGGTTTCATTAATTTTCTCATCCATCCCATTCATCCTAGTAGATAACTTATTGAATTCATTCATGATCGCCTTATACATCACTTTCAATTCAGGCACATTTTCATCCTCCTCATGTAATGTTTCCTTCAATCTCTTTTAACAAAAAAGCTGCAAGGAAATGATTAGTAATAAGAAGAATAACCTCACAATTCACTAACGTGTTTTACTCAGAAGATGACACTCTGCTTGTGTTTCACTCAAAATTTGGCTTTTACCCTCTTTCAAGCTTACACACTCAAGCCTTTTTCCACTCAAGCTTGCTATCCTCAATTACACTTTAGAATTCAATTTTCAATGAAGGTAATTCACAAACAGCAAAGTAAAATTTACGAATGCTATAAAAGCACCTAAGAAAGATAATGAACATAAAACTAGAAGCAAGTATACTGAAACTAATAAAGGCAAAATGGGCACACAAGAGGAAAGAATGTATGCTGCCCAAAAAAATGTATAGAAATAAGTCCTGCCACCAAGGTTTTGAAACCCGAATCGGACGTCAAACCGGAGGCTTAACTGGTCACCGGTTCCGGTCGAACCGGTGTGACGTCATAATTACGTAATAATTATATTTAATTATATATAATATTAGTAATATTAAAAAAAGAAAAATATGCCAAATAAT
>JANZLC010000009.1:5526130-5540811 GCA_026413385.1 Erythroxylum gracilipes
AGTTTTTGCATGTTTTCTTTAATTTGTTTTTATTAGTTACTTTCATTTTATTTTCTTATTCCAAAATTCAACCCCCCCCCCCCCCAAGCCTTGGTTAAACCTAAACACCAGTTAATTTCATTTCATAAACTTTACACACACTCTCTGTGGAATTGACCTAGACTCACCACTGCTATAGTAGTAGGTTTAGATCTTTTATTTGTCTTCATGCACCAAAAGGAAAAGAATTCAGATAAAAACATGGCATAAAACAAAGTTTTAAAGCAATTTAGAGATACAAGGTTGTGTATGTGCTCGTGTAAGTATCTATGCCCTTCTAAATAGAAAATTTTGGAGTTTTTGAATATACACAGTCTTTCATACTACTGTGTAGCAATGTGAGAAAAGGCAAATAAAAGATAGCTGACTTTTGCAGCAAATTTCAGATGTGAGAAACTCAGAGAGGAGACGATTTTGATCTGGAGATAAGGAAAAATAAAGTTAACATCATAATACGTCTGATAGAAGGCTACATACAATCCAAACTTGTAAGAAGATTCAATAAAATATAAAGGGATATTTAGAGCTATGAACTCTTTGTTTTCTATTAATTTTCTAGTTTTTTATATTTGATTTTATGTTTTATTATGAGTAAATAAACGTTTTTAGTGTCTAGGTGTGATGAACCCTAGTTTGTGATACAATATGTCTTAATCTTTTATTCAATGCAATTATTTTGATTGATTTATTGTAATTCAATTATATGTTTTATACTTGTTCTAACATATCTAGAATATTAGTGTATGACTTGATTTCATATACTTAAGATTAAGAAATCCCTTGTAGACCTACCATAATTGAAAGGAGTTGATTGCAAACTGAGGGATTTTAATTGGAATGATTTTTGTTAATCAACTGATAATGCAATCTTAGGGTTTAATTGGAATGATTTTTGTTAACCAACTGATGGATTAGTTGTTAATAGTCTCAAGATAGTTACTAACCTAAGATAGGAATTTTTAGTCTAATAATTAATAAAATAACTGCATGATAAAAGGATAATTATTTACTGGTTTTTAGGAGGATTCATCACCTAGATACTAATCTTTTATATTGATTTTTCTAAGTGATTTCCTTTGTCTTCTGTGTTCATTATTGTTTCCAATTTTAGTTTATTTGCTTAAGTTTTATTTTTAATTAAAACCAAATATCAAATTCGTAGGCTAGATAATAGGAGAAGGATAATTACTAATACATACTATCTTTATGGGATCGACCCGTACTTGCCTATGCTAGCTCCAACTATGTCATACACTTGTGGTTAATTTAATATTGATATATCTCAAAAATATCAATCAACTTATGACTAAAAGAATTGGCAATTTATCACAAAGCTTTTAGAAGTCTTTAGTTACCTTAAAAATTTTGGAAATGGATCAACCTTTGTGTTGTAATTGCTTCACTTTCTATTATAGTGAATGGGAAACCTATAAACCTTGTCAAAGATAAGAGAGGATTTAGACAAGGTGACCCAATTTTAGCTTACTTGTTCATTCTTTGTATGAAAGTCCTATACTAACTAATGGATCACAATATAATAGTGTATGTAAGCTTGAAACATCACACCAAAGATAAGAAAATGAGGTTATTCTGCCTTTTTTTTATGACCTACTGTTGTTCTTTAAAACCAAAGATAAATTAGTAGGTATC
This sequence comes from Erythroxylum gracilipes, assembly GCA_026413385.1. NCBI lineage: Eukaryota > Viridiplantae > Streptophyta > Magnoliopsida > Malpighiales > Erythroxylaceae > Erythroxylum > Erythroxylum gracilipes. The sequence goes on from JANZLC010000009.1 coordinate 5,527,820, forward strand.
CTTATGCTATCTCTTAATACCTTTAGAAATTTATCTAAACTAGCTTTGAAAAAACAAAGAGCCATTTGTTTCCCTCTTCTAGTGCACAACACTTAGTCAAATGGCTAAATATAATAAATAGTGCCCCTAATTAAATAACTTCCTTGTTTATCTTGACCTGTCCATTGCAATCAAAACACTTCAATTTCAAGAATGCATCATATTGGTAAAGAAGATCCAAAAGAGTCTAAATAGCTAGTATAACAAAACTTTTTTTATTGCTATTAGGTTGATGTTCATTAAATCAATGTTGAACTCATTGCATGTCTACTGGTCATCTCACTTCTTTCTAGCAAGGGGATAAATCAAAATAATGGCTAAAGGTGTGATTTGCACAACAAAATTTCACAAATGTCTAAGTCAATCCAAAATATTATCTCTAGTACTACTTTGCACCCTAACATTAATAAAATAGTACTTGTCGCACCTTAACGTTACTAAAATAGCACTCATTGCATCCTGAAAGTGGTAATGGAGATAATAGTAAAGGCTTATTTCGAACTTATATGAAATGTTAAGGTGAAAATCACACCTTAACAAGTGTTTAAAAAAATTATTTTTAAGATCATATCAGTACATGGTAGGTCTAAATTACCTAGTTATGATATGACTGACTAAATTTATGACTCGTATACTAAAAGTTATTAAAAACTTAACTCAGTGAGGACTTAGGATGCTACTAGTACCATTTTGAAAAACTTAAGGGGTAAAATGATACTATAAATAACGGTAAGGACAAATTTAGACATTTTTAAAAAATTAGGGGGGCAATTCATACCTTTGACCCTAACATAATAGAAAGAATGTTGAGGAGGTTTCTTTAGGATAAACATAAAAGGGGCAAGTTTAATGGTAAATTCAAGTGAAACAAGCATGCAAACCACCATAGGAAGGTGGACTAGGATTACTTCAATCAACCTCACCAATAAGGTTTTAGTATGGAAAAAGTTATGGAACATAACGATACTTTATAGGTAATATGGGTACACATATACTTCTTAAAAGGGAGGAGCTTATGGGAGATTGAAAATAGTGCTTCGCAATCATTATTCTTTATTCAACTACTGAAACATAGGGATTCCATCTCAAGACAAATCAAGTACAAGGTGGGTAATACAAAGATAGCCTCCCTATTCTATGACAACTAGAGCAATGCTGGTTTAATCCACACCACCTTAATGGCTAAGGAGTTATCAAGGAACTTCCCTACTTACACTAGGGTGAAGGTCCTTATTCATGTCAACCAATGGTATAATGTTCTAATGTGCTTGGAATAGGTGATGCCTGCTTATAATCCAAATATGAGGAGAACTGATACTTGTATATTATTAAGGAAAATATTAATCAGTTAATTGTAATTATCTTTACCATTTATCATTGTATATCTTTTCTATAAATAGGAGATAGCATAGCTTAATTATAGGATGAAATTAGCATAATTATAGGTTGAGATTGATTCTTGTTCTTGTATATATTATGCACTTTTCTAATGAAATAAACACAATACCGTAAACCATTATCTTCTTCCTTTTTTTATACATTTCCAAGAAAGAGATCTGGTTTTTGTGAAACTCAGACCGCATAGGCAATCTTCTGTTGCACGAAAAATCTGCCCTAAGCTCTCAGCCCGTTATTATGGTCCTTTTAAGATCATTGGCAAGGTGGGGCAGGTTGCCTATCAATTGCAACTCCCTCCCTTATCCAAAGTCCATCCGGTCTTCCATGTTTCCTAACTTAAAAAGGCAGTTGGTGACCACTTTGTTGAGCCCTCACTTCCTCACGGGTTAGAAATGGATCATGAAGACTTCACTGAACCAGAAGCAATTCTGGCTTCCCGTATGTCTCAATCTAAGGGCAGCAACATTCTTCAATGACTTGTTCGTTGGAAAGCCAAACCAGCTGAAGAAGCTACTTGGGAAGATGCAGATTTCATCAGGGGGCAGTTTCCTTCATTCCACCTTGAGGACAAGGTGCCTCTTGAGGAGGAGGAAAATGTTAGCATCCAGTCACAACCCATAGTTCAGCCCAAGCCCATCCAAACCTACATTCGTAGGGGCAAGATGGAGAAAGGGACCACTGCTGCCACTTAGGCAGGTTGTTAAGCAAACTATCGAGAGTTAGTTATGGAGAGATTGTAGACAGCAAAGGGAATATAGCTGAAAGAGAGGGGAGAGGCATTTTCATTCATTCATCACCTTTGATATACTGTATAGGCCTGGAGAATATTTTTCCAGGAGGAACTACTGCTATACTTCTATCCTATACGTAAATAATACAATCTCTAAGGTTTACCTATCAGGGTGTTGCAAATCAGTTTCCATTATGACGTTTCATTGTTTCTTCTTTCAATCTCTATTCTTTTATCCCATTTATCCGACTTCATTGGATTCTTAAAGAAATCTTAAGACAACAACGAACTCAGAAGGAAACTCAGTTCAGAATAACAGATGAATAGCAATTATATATCAACTAAACCTGATCAAGCTCTTCAAATTCCTTGCTGCTTAGTTTCAGGATAGTTGTTCATAACAATTGGCTTGTATAACCATATGCTGCATATTTTTCCTGCAAAGTTCTTTATGCAGACAAGATAGCAAATGAATTCCTGCTTCCTAACAATAAGTTACTGTCTTAACATTGAAAGTGAGGATTACTGGGATTTCCATTTCTTTTCCCATGTCGAAATGGCCCTAATATTCTCAGAAATGGAAAACCATAGAAATTACTCCTTATCGGTAATATCACTAATATTTTGACCTGGAAAGGATTTAATCATACAACAAATTGTACAAAGCCAAGATAATCATCTGCCGGTGGACTAGTTATCAATAACTAGCAGGCAGAAACTGGAAATCAAAATGATTTCCCAAGCATTCAGATTGATGCTCCATAATCATTCTACAACAATGTAGATTTCCACCTTTACTTCAACATAGAAAAGACATCATTATTGCACCCCGCTCCATCTAGCCCAATCCACAAATTGCATCCCACCATAAATATTGTTTGCAAATCGGACACCAACTGTGAAAGCCAGAGCAACTGGTGGAACTTGCTTTGCCAATGGTGAGGCTTCTACCAGCCTCTCTAGTCCATTAATGATCTGGTAGCGTGTGTTTGATGAAAACCCTAGAAAAACACCTGAAAATTGGAAGCCAGGTGTTATTGGAGTAGTTTAAGCTTCTTTTGATATTCTTGTATCAAAACATATTAAAGTTAAAAATTGAGTCAACACTTGCTTTTAGTGGCAACTGATGTCGACCTCATAATCCAGGTTTGCACATTACTTATAACAAGATTTAAAAAAAAAAAAAAAAGATTTAACAGTACAGTTCTAAAACCACCTAAATTTAGCCGCATAAATTCAGACAATACACAAAATTATAAAATAACAGAGAAAAGCTTAAGAATCAGAAAGTCATATACGCATAAAAGTATCTGCACCATAAACAGGAACCTTAATCAATATCAGCAAAGGTAACAACACAGTTTCATGAGCAATGGATATGCCTATGATAGATCCGAAGTTCAAATTACAACATACCCCAAAGAGCTGCTGTTTTCACTAGAGGTGGCACCGGTATGTCGTGTTCTGATTTCCTTATGCTCCTGGCATGAAGCAATTAGAGGATAAATAAAGATCCACTCAAAGAGAACACAAAATCAACAAGCCTATACAAATTAGTTGCAACACCAGTTTCTGAGTTACAAAAGTCGTCTGTTGAGAATAAACAAGAAACATAAAATTTGTAGGGGACAAAGAAACTAGAGAAAAGCAAGACAAAGCCACAACTACTTAGAATGGTCTTTCTAATTTTACATATTTCAGGGTCATGTAGACCGTTGGAGGATGTACCTCAAGCTACCCAAAAAAAAAAAAAAAAACCCATGAAAATGTCAACAACATAACTAACCATACAAAAATGTCAACTTCTAGATAGAAGTATACCTTTTTGCAGTCATAATAAGATTTGCAATGCCTTGGCCAATTATACCACATGCAAATCCAACTGACCCATATAGGACACCCTGAAAACAGAAGACATAGGTAGCTTGTATAAATCAACAATGGTTTTCAATATTACCACTTAACAGGTACAACATACCTTGTAGAAATATGTGGCAATTCTCTGCTGAATTGTGAATCGGCATCCTGGCCTTTCAGCTTCAAATACACTGCACCACAGGCAACAGACAGTTATGCACCATAATATGAAACTGCAACCATGACTTACCCAGAGAAGTATGAATGTCATACAGTAATATATATTAGCACATTATGTTAAGCTATGTGGAAGCTTAAAGTACAACTACTCGTTAAGAAAATGTGAAATGGAACTTGATTTATGTTAATTTGAAATAGCTGACCTACTAGGAAGAGCTCCATAATACTTCTGCACTCGTCCAAAGAACCCTTTTGATATAGATGGTTGCCCAATACGAGCATAAGGTGCTAACATGCCAACCAACGCAACGTTAACCACCACCCCAACCAAAAGATCGGCAGTAAACAGTTCAAACTCGGCCCAGAAGTCTTTGCCTCTCTTTTGAACTTCCGCAAATGTGGCACAACAAGTATCAATAACTATCTGTATTTTGTAATGCTACTAATGGTCATTTCCTGATGAAAAGCATATTAATATCTAAGTCATGTTAAAGATGCTCTTGCATATGTGACCACATTTTGCTTCCTACAATCTTGTAAACCACAAAAACCTCATTTCTTGAAAACTTTAAGACTACTGGCCTGGGAAACGGGCTATCTTGCCGTGATATAGTTAGTTTCACAAAAGGTGATATGTCAGTAAGTTGATCAATCTAGCATAATCCAATTAATTACATGTTAAAGATGCAGAATCTCCACAATGAAGAGGTGCAAAAGGAGGAAAGGTTCAAGCAATAACAAACCTCTGTTCCAACTTTGAAAAGGAAGGATGGATCAGCCAACATTCTGTTTCGAAGCATAGAGCATGATTTCATTGCAAAACCCAAAAGCCCACCTGACCCCTACAGTTGGTAAATAAATCAACCAAGAGGTCTAACAAATAGCTTCAAATGACATAAAAACTAAGAGACCTCAAGTGTAGTCTACCTGCAAGTCCAAATATCTAAGAAGCAGCAATTTCCGAATTCCCATTGTCTTGGCAGCTTCTAACATATCAGAAGGAAGAGTAACTCCTCGAGCCTCTGTCTCTTTGATCACCTCTTCATACTTCATAATAGGCCCAAACTCCTTCTCTTCATGGTCCTCTCCTTCACCGTCATCTCCACCGCCTTCGTTACCGCCACCACCGGAAAATTTACCATTTCCTCCTCTACCATCAAATATGTCCCCATCATTGCCAATACCACCAACATCAGTGTTCGATTCATTTCCAATCTCCAAAAATGTACCACTTTGGCCCACAACACTATCAGTCCCCAAGTCCTTTGTCACTGCAGTTTTGGCCACACCTATTTGCTTGTCAGCTTGTGGCTTTGAACTGTTCACGACCACAAGCCTCTTTTTCCCAATAGAGACGTGCACACTAGCACTCCAACTAACCTCCCCCGCCAAGTTTCTGAATCTAATGTTATTGACCATTACCGATTCCTTACACCCCATGCTCCCGAAAACCACACCTTGCAAGTTCATACCTTTCGATACCCCAGCACTCGAGGCACAACGAGCCATCATTCTTCAAGATCTAGACAAAATATCTTCCACAGAGAATAGTCGACAAATGGGCAAGCGTACTTCGCTGAGAAAACACAAGAGAACACCGAATGACTTATAAAAATCCAAACTTTCCAACCAAGAGACGATCTTTATTGTGACAGATGGAAGTAAACGGAGCACTGCAATGAAAATGAGAAATAAAACATGAGAAAGAATTCACAATACCTTACTTGAACTAGGACAGAGCAGAGATCAGATGGGAGGTGGGTTTTGGCTCTATTGAAGCTCAGGTGTCATATAAGAAGAGCTCGGACGCGGAGAATCAACAGTGACGGGTAGATGGAGACAGTGAGAAGAGACGTTAAAGTCTCAGCCTTTTGATGCTTATGGAGCGAATGTGAATGGCTGCTGCAGATTTGAGAAGCCATAAACGAGTTCTTTAAAGTATTTTGCCTTTGACGTGTTCGGTCAGTGAGCTAAGATGCGCACTTAGAAAAGTAACAACTTGCAAATTTGATCACGGGTTAATTAAAAAAAATTTTAAGCTTTTTTAATTTTTAATTATAACTTTAATTTAAAAAAGTAACAATAAAATTTTTAATTTTTTAATTTTTTTCAATTTTTGCCTTAACTTTAAAAAGTAGCAATAAAATACTCACAAATTTTTCAATGCTAACTCGACATTGATGTTTTCGTTAAATTTACTGACATGTTTCAAAAACTTTAATTATTAATACATATTAGCTAAAATTAATACAACAAATGAAGTTTAATGAAACGATGTCGTTTAATCATATAATAAAAATGACGACATTGTTTAAAAATGACCTAAATCAGATTACACAATCTTGACGATCTTACGAATTAATTTTAGTTTTTTCCTTCGTTTTTAATTTGTTCTCTCGATGTCACTTTCGATTTTCAGATTACGTAATCCCAATGTCCTCATATTAAGAACATCAGGAGAACGAACTAAAAACGAAAAGCTTATTAGTACAATATGCTATGATGTAAAAGTAATTCGAGACGTCAAAAGAACAAACAAAAAATAAAGGGCTTAGAGTATCGAGAGAATAACAGATGACATCGAGCTAGAATTGAAGAAAATCGAAAATTTGAACATTTTATTGTCACTTTTTTAAATTTGAACTATAATTAAAAAAATTAAAAATTTAGGTTAAAATTAAAAAATGTTAAAATTTAAATATTTTATTGGTATTTTTTTAAAATTAGAGCTATAATTAAGAAATTGACCAGAGTTTTTTTTAAAGAAATTAACCCTTTGATGTTTAAGAATTAATCAATGAGATATTTTGTACCACTTAGAAGTTAGAAGATTGACGAGTCAAACTAGAGACCGTTGAAAGCAAAAGTTTTGCTTTCATTGGTGGTATTCTAAGAAAAGTTGTTCTTTGTATGTCATTTGATGTAAAACATGTCTTTCTCGAGGGCAAATGGGTAAGTGGATTTATTTGAATCATATGATCGTGACAGTTTTGTTATTTCTCGAGGGCAAATGGGTAAGTGGATTTGTTGTATCATATGATCGGGATTGATTTGTTTTCTTTGATCTTGTTTAAACAATCACTTATTATATTAACTAGTAGTTGATAGTTGATTTTATTAGTTGATTTGACCAATTGATTGCATTAACTGTTTGTCATTTGATGTTTGATAAAATTACTATTTAGTATTAGTTGTTTATGTGTAAAATAACTTATGAGAACATGACTTAAAAAAATAAAAGTATGAATATTAATTACTTAATTTAAAATTATTTTATCTCTTAATTTAAAATAAGTAATAGAATTAACTTGTGAATATTATTTAAAAATTAAATAAAATTATAATATATTTTTATTTAAAATATCATATTATGGTAACATTTTTATTAAATTACTATTTATTTATATATAATAATTTAAGAAAATTATACTTCTTTTTAGTAACAAAAACAACTATTAAATAATTAAATAATATTAGACAAGCTGCAAATAACATAGTTACTGGAGAAGTGCACATCAGGAATTTGTGCTCACTAATTCCACAGTCTCTCATTCTTTTTTACATCTATATCTCAGGTTGAGGACCTAAAGCAGAAGGCAAGCTCTATCACAAGAAATGATCCCCTATAAGTCATTGAGTCCTGCTAAGGCATTGGCTTATATCACACAAACAGACAGCAGAAGCTTAAAAACTTTTCTTGGAAAATGGTCAAAGCCCATGCTTACCCATTTGGACAGATAATAAAATTGCTTCGTTCAAAAAATGCAAAAAATGAAACAGTGGCACGCGAGCCTGTCCTTTCTGATCTTGTTTCTAGCTTTCTCAAAAAATTGCCACCAAAAAGGTTGTATAGGATCAAGCAGTAAAAAATGTACCCTACATTTGGTTATTGTCCTCGAAGGTGAGGACAGTGGATAAAGATGCAAAAATTTTATCCTCTATTTTATTTATTTGTTGTCTTTATTATAAAACCGAAACTAAAACTTAAGAATATTTGGGAGAGGAGAATTATTCTTATAATTTTGGTATAACTTACATCAAGTTAACCCTTCTATTTATAGTACAAAATTTCTAATAAAATACTATTATGACAATAGAAGTGGTACACTAACTATTAAGTGGTGCATTTGGTGCACTAACAATTAAGTGGCGCATTAACAATTAATGACACAACATATTATTTCTATCTTTTATAACAATCTTTAATTTCATATCTCTTATAAAGTACCATGGTCGAGCTCACATTAAAGTTGATGCTTCCGCTACATGAATAAATAAAATTATAAACTCATATAACTCATATTTCCTCAAGGCATTAATTATGTAAACATTACATAATATAATATTTATTTAAATAGTTTCACATAATAGATAATACATAAAAAAGTTATTTAGACCAGAAAGTCTCTTCAGGTGGGGTGAAAGAAATCTTTCCCAATTATTCATTAAAATCAAACTAAGCGTGTCTCCAAGTGGCACCACAAAGCAGCAGCATAGCTGTACACGAGTAACTATACTCAATCAATAGCCGACCGTACCATGCGCACGTCAACCCACCGACGCTCCAGATTGGTTGCACCCATTCTCTCTCGCTTTCTAGCCAGATAACCGAAACTCAACAGAGAGCAAGAAAGCTTCCATACACATCACTTTGTCGGTGCTATAGCTTTATCAGATCAGATCGGTAAATATGGCGATTGATGTTTCCCCTCATAATCATCATAACACTCGAATCCTCAGGAACCGAAACATTCGAAGCTTACGGTCGTTCGCTGTTGCCATTGCGATGGCGCTCCTCCTCTTCTTCACTGTCTCCATCCTTTTCACTTCGCACTCCGCTGCCGACTTAAGCCACTCCGTAAGTTGTTTCTTCATCTCTTTGGTAATGTGTATCTTTGTTAATTGAGAATTACACAGAGATCTCCATTTTACTGTTACGAAGCTCAAAACGCGGTGTTTTGGGTATCTGGATCTGTTCTAAGAAATTTTTGTTCTCCTATTTTCTTTTCTTTTTAATTACAATTGATGAGTTTGTGTTTAGTTTCTGTTACTCGAAGAGAGTAAAAATTCCTTTTTGTTTTTGGTTAGGGTTTGAGTACAACAAGGGAACGAATTGAAACGGGAAGAAGATCTGTGTTGGCGCTGAAATCCGATCCATTGAAGCCCCGATTGGACCAGATTCGGAAGCAAGCTGATGATCATCGCTCATTATCACTTGCCTATGCTTCCTATGCAAGGAAGCTGAAGCTTGAAAACTCCAAGCTTGTTAGGGTTTTCGCTGATCTCTCCCGAAACTACACTGATCTTCTTAACAAACCCGCTTATCGGGCTCTGTTCGAGTCTGATTCTATTTCCATAGAGGAGTTTACGCTGCGGCAATTCGAGAAGGAAGTGAAGGAGAGGATCAAAGTTACACGGCAAGTGATTGCCGAAGCAAAGGAGAGTTTTGATAACCAACTAAAGATTCAGAAGCTGAAGGATACCATATTTGCGGTTAATGAGCAATTAACAAAAGCGAAGAAGCAAGGAGCTTTTTCAAGTTTGATTGCTGCTAAGTCTATACCTAAGAGCTTGCATTGCCTCGCCATGAGGTTAATGGAGGAGAGAATTGCTCATCCTGAAAAGTATTCTGATGAAGGGAGTCCACCAGCACCTGAGTTGGAGAATCCGAAGCTTTACCATTATGCTATTTTCTCTGACAATGTGATCGCAGCTTCGGTGGTGGTTAATTCAGCTGTAAAAAATGCAAAGGAGCCATGGAAACATGTTTTCCATGTTGTCACTGATAAAATGAATCTTGGGGCAATGCAGGTGATGTTCAAATTGAAGGACTATAATGGGGCACATGTAGAAGTGAAAGCGGTTGAGGATTACAAATTCTTGAACTCTTCTTATGTGCCTGTCCTTAGACAATTGGAATCAGCAAATCTGCAGAGATTCTACTTTGAGAATAAGCTGGAGAATGCAACCAAGGATACAACAAACATGAAGTTTAGGAACCCCAAATACTTGTCGATTTTGAACCACTTGAGATTTTATTTGCCTGAGATGTACCCTAAGTTGCATAGAATTTTGTTTCTCGATGACGATATTGTGGTTCAGAAGGATTTGACAGGATTGTGGAAGATTGATATGGATGGTAAGGTGAATGGGGCTGTGGAAACTTGTTTTGGCTCGTTTCATAGGTATGCGCAATATATGAATTTTTCACACCCTTTAATCAAAGAGAGGTTTAACCCAAAGGCTTGCGCTTGGGCTTATGGGATGAACTTCTTTGATTTGGATGCTTGGAGGAGGGAGAAGTGCACAGAGCAGTATCACTATTGGCAGAATCTGGTAAGATTGCAATTAGCATGTAGAATTCTTTTACGATTTTATCTCTTTATTTGATATACATGTAACTATATGAAAAAATGCTTTAAATAGTTATGTTATTGGAGTTCATAGTTTCCTCTAGGGTTATTGTAAAAATTGTAACTAACAAGGGATGCTTTATTTGCAGAATGAAAACCGAACCTTGTGGAAGTTGGGGACGTTGCCTCCAGGTTTAATAACATATTACTCGACCACAAAACCACTTGACAAGTCATGGCATGTGCTGGGGCTTGGATACAATCCTAGCATTAGCATGGATGAGATTCGCAATGCTGCTGTGGTACACTTCAATGGGAATATGAAGCCCTGGCTCGATATTGCCATGACCCAATTTAAACCTCTTTGGACAAAGTACGTTGACTATGAATTGGAGTTCGTCCAGGCATGCAATTTTGCTCTCTAATCCTTACTGCAGTTGAATGCTTAAAGCTGTCGTCCGATGGATCTAACTGCTAATACTGCTCTGAAATCCATCCCTTGGGTTTTATATGACACGTTTCACCGATTGTTTTGTAGCACATTTGTTATGTCATCGGTAGGTTCCTTCTTCCATCACCACTTGTACAAGCCTTGCGACAACCAAAAAAGCAAAATGTTGTATTTGGTTTTGGTCCATCCAGCTCTTGTAAGAATCATCTCATCTTGCTGTTGGGATTTAACGCAGTTAGGTGTTTAATCATAAACACTTCACCACTTTCATGTGTCCATCTCGGATATGTTCATGAATCATCAAATCTTCCAAATGCCATGAACATTTGATTTTTCCAACTTGTAAGGTAAGAGAGTGAATTAAGTTTACCACGTGATCCTGATCATCTGCGCCTGAAAATTATAAAGGTTCTTTAATCATCTCTTCGTTATTCGCATTCTTTACTGCTACCGTCTGGGACTAGAGTAGTTGTTGGGATTATCTGTTCGTATGTTAAACAGAAATATCTGCATGCTATAGTCTCTTTTAAGGTTTTTATGACGTTTAACCTTAAACGGAAAAGAATATCACAAATTGAGCCACAACGAAATCAGTTGAGAGTTATGCTTCTTAAGATCAGCTTTTGCACGTCACGCTGCTCATTTATACAATTTTTTAAACGGAAACTTAAGATGTATAAGAGCACACATACATGTATTTCTCCAATCATCCCGCAACTGTCTTAATGTGTCAAGGGATATATAACAAGCTGTCACCTATTGCACTCGTCTTCTGAATATTTCAAGTGCTTTCTAATAGAATATTAATTAGCAAATAACATCCATTAGACAAAAAAAAGAAAGAGAAAACAGGCTCTACTGTTGTGCACTTTCTTGAACAGTAAAAACTAACAGAGAGTATTGAATCACACCAGTATATACCAGACAAGGAAATCTACTACACCCACCTGAATTCACTCAACGACATTTGGACAAAATGTCCAGGAGTAAATCCTTAAGGTAACTCAGTCAGATTACTGTCTCTTGTCTTCAACTTCTACTTTAATAGATCACTGCACTGAAACAAAATTATCTTCCATCGCTACCAAATCACCTTCAAAATTATGGCTTCTTAAGCAGTAGCAGTTATTTGTGGTGTCGTCACTTTTGTTGTAGCATGAAGATTCAACCCATCAGCACGATTTCGACGGCCACCATTGCTCCCCATCTTGTCCCTCCATCCATCACCCCCAAGATTTGAAAACCCATCACGACCAACCTTACAAATACTATTTTGTACTAGTCGATACCGGTTGAAAAATGGAACGATAATCGTAACATCGGTACTGGTCGTAAATACCAGTCGGCATCGGTATTTTTCGTTTGGTACGGACCGATATGCAAAATACTGGAACATACTGACCAGTACTGTGACTTTCAGAAATGTGGAGGACCAAATTACAAAAATTTTACTCTAAAAACTCAAATTTCAACTTGCTTAGGAAGTAGTGGTGGTTCATCTTAGACTTAAGAATCTGATGTGAGGAAGAGAAGAAGGTAGGTGACTAGTTTCTTTACACCACGAACAACTCCTAGAGCTCAACCTTCAATTCGTAGTACAATGTAATCAAGAGATGCGGCTCACAATGTTAATATGACAGTAGCTAGATGGTGGTATGATACAGGTTCGTCATTTAATGCTTCTCAGTCTTATTATTATCAACCTATGATGAATACAATAATCTCTTATAGCCCAGGATATAAAGGTCCTTCAATTGATAACTTAAGAGGTAAACTTTTGAGCTGTGCTGTTTCTGAAATTAGAAGTTATTTGACTAAAAAAAGAGTGAATTTGTTGGGACCCGTTTCCGGAACCCAACTACTTGACAGAAAGCCATAACTTACCTAACGTCGCTTCAATTTTTTTTTTCAATTATACGTCATTCAAGTAATTTCAATTTCCAATTTGAAATACATCAATTCCAATTCCTCAATCCATTTAATT
>JANZLC010000009.1:5540911-5554095 GCA_026413385.1 Erythroxylum gracilipes
ACTAAAACGTCCTAAGCTTATTATAAATAGGCTTAAGCTCTATGTAGCTAGCACTTCATGCTTAACCCTCTCTGTAAGAGTTACAGAGTTCTCTCGACCTATTCTGTGGATACCGTTAGATGCCGGACACTTATGCGGTTACGGTGGTTGAGATGGATTGATTTCAGAAACGGTTCGAGGGATGCATCAAGATAAAGATCAAGCTTCAGAATAAGGTCCGAATTAAATTCTACTTTATCATGATTTGTGTTAATCATTTTATAGAATTAAATAGATCTTGATTTTTGGGAAATAAAAAATCATGGAAAAGTTTTGGTGACTATTCCGCTGCAGTCGGATCAGATCCGATCTAGATTTTCCAACAGTGGTATCAGAGCAGGATTTTATTTCTATAATTTGATTAATCTGTTTGTGTATTATTGATCAGAAAAGTTGGAATTGAGAAATCAGATATGATTTGATGCATGACTGCGGAAATTGTTTATGTATATTGTGTTTTTGGAAATTATTTTCCGAAGCTATCCTCCACTGGAAATTGTTTCCTATTTGTTTGTGTTCTTCGAATGTATATGTTTCTTCTGGAAATTGATTTACAAATACGATGACTATACATATTTTGTAAAACTAGGGTTTTATGAAATCCCTAATTTCTGTCGCCCCTTTCAGCCCCTATGTTAATTGATTATGCATGATTTGGATTTTACGATTTCAGAAAACCTAAACGCATTGTATAGTTTTCGTTCTTCTTAGAATCCCTAATTTTTCTAGGTGAACACGAACAAACTAAATGGGTTTTATGCATTTTCTTCTTATGACTTCTGGGTTTGAGAAACTCATTGCCTGCGTCTGTTAGATTTTCGTTTTGTTTTTCGATTTTCCTCCCTTGTGTCTGCGTTTACTGCTACTACGTTTGGAGAACACCATCGAAACCTATGGTGTTCCTCGGCGATTATCGCCATCGGTGGTGACCCAGTGGGTCGCCTATGACGACCTACCGTGTGCGACGCCCATCTGTTGGCGTCTCTGATGATGCCACAGACAGCGTTGCTTGAGCTGACGGGGAGATGATGTGCCGGTGACCACAGGAGTGTCGGTTTTATTAACTGACAGGATGATGAGAAAAGGGTGTGAAGCCTTCTTGGTACACATTGTGGACACCGATGTGAATGAAGGAAAGTTAGAAGATTTTCTAATTGTGAGGGAATTTTCTGACATGTTTCCAAAAGATTTACCTAGTTTGCCACTGGTGAGGGAAATTGGGTTTGCCATTGACCTAATTACAGGTACTGCACCCATTTCTATACCATCGTATAGAATGGCTCTAGCTGAGCTGAGGGAGCTTAAGGAACAGTTGGAAGAACTATTAAAGATGGGGTACATAAGGCTGAGTTCATCACCATGGGAAGCGCCGGATCTATTTGTTAAAAAGAAGGATGGAACATGGCGGATGTGTATTGACTTCCGAAGACTCAACAAGGTGACTATTAAGAACAAGTATCCTCTGCCACGAATCGATGATTTGTCTGACCAGTTGCAGGGAGCAAGGGTCTTTTCAAAAATTGATCTCAGGTTAGGTTATCATCAACGTAGGATCAGGGAATCTGATGTGAACAAGATGGCGTTTAGGACACATTATGGGCACTATGAGTTCCTAGTCATGCCATTTGGATTGACCAATGCTCCAGCTGCATTCATGGATATCATGAATAGGGTCTTCAAGGAGTACCTGGATCAGTTTGTCATAGTATTTATAGATGACATTCTGGTTTATTCCAAGAGCGAAGAGGAATATAAGGAACATCTCAGGGTAGTATTACAGACACTAAGGGAGAAGGAGCTTTATGCCAAATTCAGCAAATGTGAATTTTGGCTTCATGAGGTGATATTCCTTAGTTATGTAATTTTAAAGGATGGGATACATATTGATCCAAGAAAAATTGAAGCAGTGGTGAAGTGGCATGCACCCAAGATAGTGTCAGAAGTGAGGAGTTTTCTAGGTCTAGCAGGTTATTATAGGAGGTTTATGGAAGGACTTTCTATAATAGCTACTCCACTGAACAGGTTATTGAGGAAGAATCAGAAGTTTATCTGGAGTGATGAATTCCATAAGAGGTTTAAGGAGCTTAAGTACAGATTGACAAGTGATCCAATTCTGACCTTGCCTATGGGAGATGAGGGTTATACAGTTTACAGTGATGCTCCAAGAAAGGGTTTAGGTTGTGTGTTGATGTAAGGAGATAGGGTGATAGCTTATGCTTCACGACAACTAAAGCCTTATGAGTTGAATTACTCAACTCATGATCTAGAGAGCAGCAGTAATCTTTGCCTTGAAAATTTGGAGACATTATCTGTATGGGATTCAGACGAGGATTTTTATAGATCATAAAAGTCTCAAGTACTTATTGAGCTAGAAAGAGTTGAATTCGAGACAGAGAAGGTGGTTAGAGTTGCTCAAGGATTATGACTTGTTGATTGAATACCATCTAGGAAAGGCAAACGTAGTGGCGGATGCGTTGAGTAGTAAATCCTCCATAGCTCATATTCAGACAATTTATCTATCGTTGTTGAAAGAGATGGCTAAGCTTAGAATAAGCTTGAAACAGGAGGAGCCTGATTGTATTATTGCTAATTTTAGAGTGAGAACAATACTCAGGGAGAAAGTTAGGGAGTTACAAGCAAAGGATGTAGAATTGCGCAAGCTCTGAGAAGAAATTCAAAATGGAAAGAAATCTGAAGTGGTAGTGAGGGATGATGGACTTATGCTTGTAGGAAAAAGACTCTGTATTCTAAATTTCAAGGAGGTGAAGGATGAGATACTCAACGCGGCACACAATGCGCCTTATGCCACATACCCAGGTAGCGCCAGGATGTATAGAGATTTGAGAGAGCATTTCTGGTGGAAAGATATGAAGAGGAATATAGCAGAATATGCAAGCAAGTGTCTAGTGTGTCAATAAGTCAAGGTTGAACACCAGGCACCTTCAGGCAAGTTAAGTCCATTGTCCATTCTTGAGTGGAAGTGGCAAAGGGTAACTATGGATTTCATATGGGTTTGCCCAAGACTAGTAGCAAGCATGATGATATATAGGTTATTGTTGATTGTTTGATGAAGTTAGCCCAAAGAAGTATGTTGATGAGATAGTAAGATTACATGGGATTCCAGACTCTATAGTTTTTGACAGAGATCCTCGGTCTACTTCGAGATTTTAGAAAAGTATGCAAGAAGCTTTGGAGACCAAGTTAAATTTTAGCACTACCTTTCATCCTCAAATAGATGGCCAATCTGAGAGGACCATTCAAACCCTTAAGGGAATGCTCGAGGCATGTGTGATGGATTTCAAAAGAGCTTAAGATGAGCATTTGCCATTGGTCGAATTCGTTTACTGTAATTTGTACCACTTGAGCATTCAGATGTCTCCTTATGAAGCACAGTATGGAAGAAGATGTAGAAATCCTATATGCTAGGATGAAGAAGGAGAAAGGAAATTAATCAGACCAGAGTTACTCCAAATGATAGTTGATAAGGTCAATCTAGTTAAGAAGAGGCTTAAAGCAGCTCAAGATAGAATGAAAAGCTATACTGATGCGCACCGAAAGGAAATTGAGTATAAAGTTGGTGAAAAAGTCTTTCTTAAGACATCTTCTTGGAAAGGAGTCATGAGATTTGGCAAGAAAGGCAAGTTGAGCCCAAGTGTGGGTCCCTATGAAATTCTTGAGAGGATTGAACCGCTAGCCTATAAGTTGGCGCTGCCACTAGAATTATCACTGATACATGATTTCTTTCATGTTTCCATATTAAGAAGGTATAGATCAGATCCCTTTCACATCATTCAGACCATTGAGGTTCAGTTGAGACATGATTTGACTTATAAGGAGACTCAAGTGGATATTTTGTACACTAAGGAAATGGTCCTTAGGAACTAGACAGTTCAGCTAGTTAAAGTCCTATGGAGAAACCATTTTGTAGAACAGGCCACGTGGGAAATATTAGCCCCAAAACTTTTTTCTTTTTAGTTAAGCATGATTTAAATAATTATGAGGTTTGGATAGGTGAATTTTTGGGAGTTAATTATTATGTCTATGTTAGTAGGATTTATTTCATGGGTTAGTTGAAATAAAATTGGTAAGAATGCATAAAGGGCATTTTTAGTATATCACTTAAGCATTAAAGTTATAAAGCATTAAAGGAAGGGTAACGTGGACTTTTAGCACTCATTAAAGGTAGAATGGGAAGAGGAAAAAAATGTTTTCTTGCTTTTGAGAAGAGAAAACGTGAATGAGGGAGAGAAGGAAGAAGAGAATACTGAAAACAAAGAGGAGAGGAAGAGAGGTTTCGGTGTTGAGAGAAAAGAAGGAAGTTTGAGTTAGGGTTTCATCGTTTCTTAGTTTTCAAGAGGGAATTTGAGATTTTTCAAGAAGAGAAAAAGAAAGAGGAAGGTAAGAGCTTTCATTTAGGCCAAACATCTCTTCATTTGGAGAAGAGTTAAGGTAAGAGCATTTTTTATCTTTTGGATTTTTGGAAGGGTTTTAGTTCATGAAGCTTAGGAAATGCATGGGTTTAAGTATTCTAGGATCAATTTTAGTGAATGTGTTTTCTTTGGGTTTTCAATTTGAATTCCTATTAAATGGAATTTCGCTATTGTTAAAGGAAATCGAGAAGGGCGAGAAGAGCAAGAGGAGAGGAATCCTTAAGCAAATTCTTAAGCAAGGAATTCAAGGTGGGTTACATGTTTATAATTGAGTCAATAAGCCATTAATGTTTCTTTCAAATAATGGAAATAAATGATTTGAACTACTTTATAAATGTGCAATTATTGCTCTTTAAATGCTTTGAGAAAGTGTTACATGTTTATGGTGGAAATTATAAGCCATAAACATTTTTCAAATCAAGAAAGTTAAATGTTTTCAATTGTGTTATAAATGTTGCATTTTTTGCTTCTTGAATTAGTTAAGAAATTGCTATATGTTTGGTATATGAATTGTGTTGATGATTTATGGAAAGAATATGAAAATGATTTTTGAAAAATATTATGTTTATGAAATCATGTTTCGGAAATGTGCCATTTTGGGCAACATGTTTACAAGTTGTGAAATGCATGATTATGTTGGGTTTGGGGTGGTCCACTCTATTATGTTAAGTGTACTTCGACTCTATTAAAGGCTTCTCCCGCCTACCCACTAGCGACATGGAGTTCTTTCAAGGACTCCCTCATATTAACGACTACGCAAAACCATTATATGGGATTGCGATAGTACGTTCTTTTTACGACTACATAAAACCATTATATGGGATTGCAATAGTACGTTCTGTTTACGACTATGCAAAACCATTATATGGGACTACGATAGTTTGTTCTGCTTACAACTACAAGAGACCATTATGTGGGAATGTGTTAGTACGTTCTATTTATGGACCTACCCAAACCATTCTGAATTACTTATGTGTTTATGATTGGATGATAATTTGATGCATATGTGACTTATGTGTTTATGATATGTGTTTACAAGTTGAGAATTTAGGAAATATGTGTTTTATGGATTTGATGCAAAATTTTTATGACATTGAGCATTCGCAATGGCTTTTTAGGTTTACACCATCGGTATCTGAACCCACTGGGCCGACTAATCCGGGTCAGGGCTTCATCACAGTTAAGGCTCCTCGCCCCTCCCTACGGGTGTGTTTAGTGGGGATTGAACCCAAGCATTTTCGATGGTTTTTCTTGTTATCCATTATAAACTTGTTACCCACGAGCTTTTAAGTTCACCCCTATTTCTTCCCATCTCCAGGCGATGACCAAGAGATCGAGTGAAAGAGAGTCAAGGCATCACTTTGATTATGCATATTTTTGTATTTTAAGCTAGATTTTGTAATCACATGGCTTTAGTTGCATTTCAAGTATTATTTGTTCAAGTATCTTTTGTATTTTTGGATTTTTCAAAATGATATATTGTCACTCAAAATGCCCATTAAAGCTTTGTAAACTCTTATCTTTCGACGTTAATGAAATATGATTGCATTTTGCTCATGACCTTCCAAGTTGTACATTGCATTTTCAAGTATTTCATAAGGGTAACATTTGTGTTCTAAATTCAGGAAAAAAACTGTATTAATTTAGACTGAATTAGACAAATTTGTCTTCTTAAAGTTGTAGCTTATCTTTCTAGCTTTCTAACCATAGAAAGTATGAAATTTTTGGGTATCAGAATTGAGAGATATGATCATTATAAGTTGGTGATGTTGTATAGGATGTATATAAAGGATAGCTACACAAATTTATGATTTTGATCCTTCCTAGATGTAAAAACTGTCTTCAGGGCCTTTATGGATTTGTAGATCTAGAAGTCTTCTTTGAAACCGTCCTATAATGACCTTAATCCGACATCTGTAGTAAAAGTTATGCTCATTTAAAAACAACAGGTCTGATGAAGAAATTGGGAAGTCACGATCGTGACTCGTTACCAAAATTTTTCAAAAGTCACGATTGTGACTTTTCATGGGAAGTCACGATCTTGACTCGTCACGATCGTGCACCAGAAGGTTTTTCCAAACCTGAATATGTTCGATTCTTTTGGCCATAACTTTGTCATCCGACCTCCAAATGACTTGATTCTTAAATCAATATATTCCTAACACATTTCTATATCTCTCCATAAAAAATTAATAGCCTTTAGTATTTATTTGAAAAATATTTATGGAAAGAAAGTGAGGGAATTGGTTGGAAGAA
This sequence comes from Erythroxylum gracilipes, assembly GCA_026413385.1. Lineage (NCBI taxonomy): Eukaryota > Viridiplantae > Streptophyta > Magnoliopsida > Malpighiales > Erythroxylaceae > Erythroxylum > Erythroxylum gracilipes. The sequence goes on from JANZLC010000009.1 coordinate 5,547,637, forward strand.
CATGAATTGTTTATGAACATATTTTGGCTTTTTAATCATATCTTCATCTATAGAGCTCCGAATGAGATAGTTCTTGTTTCAAAAAAAAAAACTAAAGACATAGAGCTACAATTGTTTTGAAGAAGTAAATTTGTGATTTTGGTGACTAACTGGTCTGAGCATGGCACCCTTAAGGTATGCGTGTTTAGATGTCACTTAGGACGTCGGGCACGTATCTTGCGAGGGCAGGGTGTCCAACTGTAAGGATTTGAATTTAGCTCATTTTTGTTCTTATTCCTCCAACTTATGCCAAAACCAAAATAAATATCTTAGACACATCATAATATTAATCATTAAACATTTGAAAATAAATATATAATCAATCAAGAACTTATTAAATACTGTTTCAAAGTGAAGTTGTTGGTCAATGAATAATTTGCTTTAGGAGATACACTAATGACAAAGTAATGCTTCAAAATCTCGGGACAATCATTCACCTTAAGTCAAATTAGTAAAAGTTGATCTAAGTAAAAAAAAAATCAAATTTTAAGTATAGATTTAAAATTTTAAGAATATTGACCTAGATTCATGTACTCATGAAAAATAAGTAAACAAATAAGTAATTTAGGTAACCTAGTGCATACAAGAGAAATTTTTATTAAAATTAAGTTCATGTAAAATAAGAAAAAGGATCATATATTATGTGGTTTTGTTCTCACATCTATAAGTAAAAAAAATAGTTGAAAACTTTATTTTATTAATTTTGATGATGTATAAAGCATAAATAGGTGATCATAGTTAAAAGAAATTAAAAACAATTGATTACAATTAAAAATTATCATTGCAAATTAGTTCATTTTCTTATATACCTAATGCCCAAGTTTGCCAAGTTCTCATCATTTATAAAGGGGTAAGAACATTGAAATGTTGTTTGTTTTGTTTTCTTTTAAATTAAGAATTCTAGGTTTCTAAATAGTATAAGGCTGGATCTTAAAAGCCTTATTTTTAGACTATACCTAATATCTTGATTGTTTTTAATTTTATCATGTTTGGAAGTGACCTCTAATCTAAAAAAATTGGGTTTATAGTTTTTCTTTACCTTTTTTTCACCCTAAATATAAACATTTGGTATTGTATTATAAGGCAATATAAAAGAGAAAAGGACTAATACGAATGATGAGTCATATATGAATGTTAGACCAATATTATTTTGCAAAGATCACAATTTTTAGAAGAAACTAATGGCATATATTATACTTAGTAGGAGGTAGGCCTCTCTTTATTTAAAACATAAACATGAATATGATATTATCTTCCACATTTTATACTGCTGATAAAGCTCAGGAGGAAGGCGTGGAGTCACCAAAACTTCGAGATGCTTTTCTTTGAACATCTATCTTAGTTTATGTCATGTTAAGGATTGACCTTCCTAGTAAGATATGTATAGGATTATAGGAAATTTCATCATTCATATTTACAATATAAAAAACTCTAGGAAATATTAGATCATTCACCAACACAAGAACATCCTTAATTGCCCTACTGGATAAGTGTTAGTAAAAATTATTCAATTGTATGTTAACATTAGTTTCTTTTAATGAGACAAAATTTAAAGAAGCATACAATGAATGAGGAATAACATTAATATATACACTTAAATTTAATATGGCCTGCTTTGTTATAGCGTTATCAATTTTAAAAGGAATGGTAAACATGCTAGCTCTTTGCACTTAGGAGGTATTTTGTTTTTTAAGACCATATAGACATTTTTACGCTTCTTGATCATTTCATTACCTCTAAGTTATCACTTTTTGGTATATAATTTATTAGGTAATTTCACATACCTTGACACTTGCTTAATCGTATCTAGGAATGGCATATTTACTTCAACCTTTTAAAAAGTCTCCCTGATCTCATTATCATTGTTCTTCTTGCTTGAATTTGTTGATCTACTAAGGAAAGGTAGAGGGATAGTCTTAACCATACTTGGAAGGTTAGGACTTACCTTTTAATTAGATGAGATGTCCCCTTCTTCTTATAGCTCCCTCTTAATATCCTCTTTATTGGTCATGATACATGTAGTCTTGTTTTTAGGCCTTAAGCTTCCTACCACTCTTTAAGGTGATTGCATTAACATTCTTCAGGTTTATCTTAAGCTATGATGGTAATTTTTCTCTACTTTGAGCTTCTAAACGGTTGATAGAAACAACCATTTGACTCACCTAGTTTTCCAAATTATGAATGATAAACCTTATCTCTTGAAAATGAGATCTTGTCTCTTACTGAAATTGTTTTACATCCTACTAAAATAGCAAACTATTTATAACAAGAGACTTAACCATATCTTCCAATGATGTATCTACGTTATAAGGGGAGGCTTATGGTCTAAATTGAAAATTTTGTGCACCTTGCAGCCTATTTGAGAAGTAGTTTTGCTGCCTTTTCCTAATATAACTTAGGTTCAGGTGATCTCTCTAACCTGGGTTATAAGTCTGGGAATATGGGTTGTATTGTTGAGAAAAATTTCCTCCTACAATATTAAAATACTCTTTATTTCCCTCATATAGAGCTATCAAACCATCTGTCGAATGGCTCACATTGGCACATCCTATAAGCATTCAATTGTGCCTGCCTTACACTAATCTGTCTAGCATAAGATGTTAATTCATCCAAACTATATTATAGAGATGACATATTTACCTCATTTACCCTATAAACACATTGTGGATGCCAAATTGTTGAGTGCTTACTACCATATGCTTGATTGAAGTCCTTTCCTCATTAGGAGTCTTTTTACGTAATGATCCATTACTTGTTGCATTTACTAAACCCCTATCTATAGGCAACAATCCTTAATGGAAGTATTGGATAAGGACTTGCTTCGTGATATTGTGATGGAGATAGTTGGCTCACAACTTCTTGAATTGCCCCCAGGGATTCTTTATGATGTTGCTTTATCCTAAAAATATCTTTCCTTATGTTCATTCACTTTGATTCTAGAAAATACTTCTCCAAAACTATCCCTCATTTCAATCATGTGCTTACACCCCCTATAGATAAATCAAAAAGCTAATCTTTTGATGAATCTTTTAGTGAAAATGGAAAAGCTCTTAACATGATTTGCTCTTCTATCATCCCTAGTGGTTTCATACTAAGACAAACCACATCGAGCTCCTAGAGATGCTTGTAGGCACCCTCACCTGCAAGACTATTAAAATTAGGCAAAAGATATATTAAACTATACATAAGCACAAAAGTAATATGTTAAGAAAAATTTGGGAAAGTATTGAATAAAGGTCTTTAAGTTAAGACTAGGGTAGCCAACTCCCTTAGGGTTCTCAAATTAGCCATAGCTTCCTCCAAATCAATTCCTTGTTCTATTCTTGGAGTTTTTTTCCCCAATGCAATCTTTATAGTGTCCTTTTGATCTTGCAATCAAATTATATAAAGTCTTGATGAGGATATCTAGCCACTATCATCCACAAATGCTAACAAATATAAAAAGATCAAGAAAAAACATATAAAAACCAATTATAAACAAATACATATATAACGCGAATTAATATCAAATACAAAAATTGAATCACTTCACTCCTTAGCAATGACAATAAAATTTCTGGTTACATGTTGAACACAATAGAAAATAAAACCTAACTTTGCACAACTAAATTTGTAATAGCAGTGAGAAAGGATCATATTCGTGGAGAGTTTGTGATTAGCTTTTATAATGAATGAAATAGTGTAGAGGATTTGGGGGAGGGGGTCTGGTTAAATTAAATGGATTAAAAATAAAAATAAACTCTAGAATATAAATTAAATCAAACAAAACAAAATTGGAAGGGTTAATCAATAAACTTTAAATCCAATTCACAGATCAATATTGACCTTCACATGAATATGCATAATCAATTATCATATTGTTCTCATACCTCTCATTGAACTATTATCCATAGATTAATAATAAGGTATGTTAATCCTAGTTTTCTTTTAGGAAGTAACTAATTAAAAAAAATTAATTAGGTCTAGTTATCAGACAACATTTAATAAGGTTTAGATTTAGTATGATAGTTACATTATGGTTTAGAAAAATAGGTTAATCTACGAAAAAACAAATAAGCTTATGTCATTTAATATATGTTATGTTATCTCTATGATACACAACCATTAGTTTAACACACATGAATCAGATTTACAATAATTACGGATTGTAATCTTAATTATGGCAATGAATCCATCTATGAATAATCTAGTAGGCCTATATAAATCGTCTATGCATAAATCCCAAACGTTAAACACATAATAACATAGTAAATTTCAAAAGAGAGTTGAGAACAACATCACTAAGATTGATCAATCCCAAAAATGTTCACTAACCTTGATATCCCCTTTGAACTAGAAAAAGAAAGATTAACTACTCATAGCTCTCAAAAGGGAAGGGAATCCGCCTCTTTTTTTTTCCTTAATTTATACATACCCAATTTGGCCTCTTAATTGTCCTTTTATAGTGCAATGTTAAGGTTACACGGTTATATAGGATCAGTTACTCGGGTGTGAATGTGACCATATATGTTAATTTGATAGAAGCTGTAGAGTTATATGTTCTTAATAAGCTACACGGTCGTGAATCCCACTTATATGACTTTGTTAGTCTCCACACGAGCACATAGGTCATAAAGGTGTTTGAAAAAAATATCTTCGAGTTTATACACATTTCTAGTGAGTTACACGTTCCCATACACAGCCATGTAAGTATGAGTAACTCCAATTCTTCCATTATTTATCCCATCTTTACCCTAACTAATCTCCTTTTTGCTTCATGAAGGTAATTAAGTTTGAACATTGATAGAATGAAACGAAGGATATGAATTTAGCTCATTTTAGTTCTTATTGTTCCAACTTGTACCTAAATCAAAATAAATATCTTAGATACATCATAGCATTATTCACTAAGCATTAGGGAATAAATATATAATCAATCAAATACTTATTAAATATTGTTTCTAAGTGAAGTTGTTGGCCAATGAATAATTTCCTTTAAGAGATACACTAAAGTAAGAGTAATGCTTTAAAATTTTGGGACAATCTTTCACCTTAATTCAAATTAGTATAAGGTGATCAATGTAACAAAAAATCAAATTTTAAATATAGATTTAAAATTTTTAAGAATATTGACTAAGATTCGTATACTCATGAAAAGAAAGTGAACAAATAAGTAATTAATTAGGTAACAAATGGTGCACAAAAGAGAAAATTTAATTAAAATTACATACATATCAAAGAAGAACAATATCATAAAAAATATATAAAATAGATACGATATCATACAAACGAAAGGAGGTCAATTTAATAAATTAAATATTGATTACTTCAAAACAGTAAAGTAACATTAAGCAATTAAAGAATCAAATTTTTATATATTTTCTAATTTTCATTAATAAAATTTTATTATTTTATTATTTTATTATTAATTATATAAATTTTATTATTAATTATATAAAAATATTATTACTAATTATTTAATAAAATTTATTATTATTATTATATTAAATATTATTCTATTCTATTTGATTTATATTTAAAAATATTTTATTTCTATTTTTATTTAATATATTTATAATATTATAATATAAAACATCTAAAACAATAACTAAAATTTGAAGTAATAAAAAACTAGAGTTTTTTCACATCTCAAAGGATCATATATTATGTGATTTTTTTCACATTTATAAGGAAAATATGGATGAAAACATTATTTTACTAATTTTGATGATGTACAAAGTATAAATAGGTGATTATAGTAAAAAAAAAATTAAAAGCATTCAATTTACAATTAAAATTTAGCACTGAAACTTAGTTCATTTTCTTATGTAGCTAATGTCCAAGTCTGCTAAGTTCTCAACATTTATAGAGGGGTAAGAACATTGAAAATGTTGTTCGGTTTTTAAATTAAGAATTCTAGGTTTGTAAATAGTATGTAGCCGGATCTTAAAAGCCTTATTTTTAGACTATACCTAATATCTTGATTTTTTTAAAAATTTTTATCATGTTTGGAAGTGATCTCTAAACTAAAAAAATTGAGTTTGTAGTTTCTCTTTACCTTCTTGTCACCCTAAATAAAAAATTTGGTAGTGTATTATAAGGCAATATAAAAGAGAAAAGGAGTAATAGGAATGATGAGTCACATATGAATGTTAGACAAACATTATTTTGCAAAGATCACATTTTTTATAAGCAACTCATGGCATATATTATACTTAGTAGGAGGTAGGCCTCTTTTTATTTAAAACATGAACATGAATATGATATTGTCTTCCACATTTTCTACTGCTGATAAAGCTCAGGAGGAAGGCGTGGAGTCACCAAAACTTCGAGAGGTTTTTCTTTGAACAGGGCAATACTTAACCCTGCTGTCATATCAATTGGTTCATCTGATGGTCTATAGAAGTTAAATGCCTGAAGTAACCTTGCAAGTGCCAATGT
>JANZLC010000009.1:5554195-5574225 GCA_026413385.1 Erythroxylum gracilipes
ATCTCATAATTATGATCTCATCATAATTTCAATTACACAGTAATTATTCCAAGGATTTTATCTTTACGAATAATAATTAAATTATTAACAAATACATAAAGATAAAGAATGTCTTTCATTAATTAATGAAAAATGTCATACAAATAATTACAACCAAAATAAATTGGCTGCAAGGGCATAAACTAACATCAGGAGACTCTACTTTTGCCACTAAGCACTATCCAGTTGAGAAATGTTAACAGATTAGGATTTGTTATGGCTCAAGCGACTAGAATTTTCATTCAAGAGCAATTTAAGCTTTCAAATTTGCATTTTTTTACTCGTTAAACGGTTTCCTTCTCAGAAGCTATTGCTTCCTTTGTTTATTTCCTAATGTCTGAAAGGTAGCTGAAGAGAAACTGTGAAAGAAAATGTTATTTAAGATTTGCACGTCCAATGCCACAGCTAGTGGGACCTGATCCTCTGGCTTAGGTTACTCTGGCCCTAACCTATACCAGAGGATCAGAGGATTTAAGCCATCTATTTAAGTGCCAGAGGGTCCACTTAAATAGATGGCTTAGATCCTCTTGTACAAGTTAAGGCCAGAGTACTAGTCCACTTAAATAGATAGCTTAAATCCTCTGGCACAGGTCAGGGCCAGAGTACCTGGCCAGAGGATTTGAGGGCACCGCTAGTGTGCATGCAAGAGAAAAGCATGGTTGTAATGATGTCTTCCTCAGATAATAAATGTTTAGAAAGATACAGTTGTGTAAGATTACAGTTCATTATAAATTATAATACATTCATTTCTTCAACGAATACAAGGACACTTGCAGAATCTCCTGTGCTATGGAGTGGAGCTTCTTTATTTATTTCTCACATAAATACTCAACAACAAAAGAAAAGGCCATAGATCTTTTTGTGATACGTTTGAAGTTGCCGATTTCTCTTACGAATCAGAATCAACTTTAACGCAAGTAGGATTGCAGGGGTATTCGCAATCAATCCTCTGGATGGGGCTTCTGTCGTAAAACCAATCTCCAACTGCCTTTCCCATTTTCTGAAGACCACGGTTTCAATCATGAAATGGCTTAGTATATTCCAAGACAATGAGCCAGTACATTTTTCTTGTCATTACGAAAAACATGGTTAAAAAAGAGAATGATGGCTGTCTTTACCGTGTTTCTCACAACCGGAGATTTGTCACTAAGCCATGTAACCTGCGATCCGGATTGGCAATGAGCATGGCATGAGTGTATGAACAATCCTTTTGATGTGGAACTGCCAATTCCTGTATGTATTGCCCTTAGGAACTGCATCCTGTAACCTGATATAATATAACTTTTCAAAGTAAGATTTTTCCTTAATAGGAAGATAAAGTTTCTAAGACATTTAAGTTTTGATTACTATGTAGAATATCACATGGGGCTGCTAAGTTTTTCCGTCTAGTCCTATTTCATCAAAGGTTGGTGATCAATCACCTTGTACAATTTGGAGTTGAGCAGCCGAGCATTTCTTTAAATCAAGCTTGCAGCTCTTCCAGCTACCTTTTGAATCAACAGCGTTTGGTGCAAGAATATTTTTTAGCTGGATAATTGCACAAGAAAGTTGAAGATTTACAGAAAAATCAATATTTTGTTCCATTGTAAAACAGATGCAATAGCCAAAAACAAAAATTTTTATTTGCTAACCTGCCAGGCATCATAAGCAGAATTTATGAGAAAAAGTGGTGTTTTCATAGTCTGAGCCACATATTGTGGGAAGAAACACTGCAATGACATACGAAGGTAAAGTCTCGAAGAGGCAGATCAAAAGCCGGTGATCAAGATAAAAAAGACTTGCCAAAAAAAAAGAAGAAAATCATTAGCACAATAGCCAAACTCACCAACTCCGGTTTCATTCTTGACGTGCATGATGAAGGCAAATTCTTGGCCGATCCCTGCATGGAAAGACAGCCGGAACAAAGAGTTGCAACAAAATGAGAAACTCTTCTGATATGATGGGACAACAGAACCAGAACCCATTACACAATTTTAAGTGACCAATAAGGTAATGCAAAGGGAGAAAAAGTACATGTGTTTGAACTACTTTTCCAAAGAAGCTTTGAATATAAGAGCCTCCAGAAATATCAGTCCTGTAGAAGAATGTAAGTAAACCCCTCAAGTAACCATGTAAAGTAAAAGGATCTAAGGACCTTCACGCAAGCTTACCCATGAATAAAATAACCAGCATCAGAGACACATTTTACTCTGGCACTGGCAGGCAAGAGGGATGCGAATTTATCACAATGTAATATTGCAGCCAGTCCACCAGCAGAACAACCGGAAAGAATAGCCTGTCATACAAAGAACCAGCAAGTTTGATGCGTGAAATAAAAGAATTTAACCATGGGGGGGAAAAAAAACTACTTCAGCTCATTTGTAGCATACATTTCTGGCTTTGTTCATTCCTTTTGCCAACAGGTCATCAATAACAGCTTGCCAGATCCTTTCTCCTCTAAAGTGAAGGTTAGTTTTCTGCTCCAGATGAACGAATTGATACATATGTCCAATGTTTCAAGTTTTTCTACTAGAAAAGACAAGCTTGAGTTAACATTACCGGATCAACTGTAGCAACATCACCAGTAAAAGATGACCCATCACAGTATCTAATCTTGATTCTATTCCAGTTGTAAAAATCTACATATTTAAGCATAATTCAGTAAGAGATTATGTGCTCAGATTGAGGCAGATTGAATCTGAGGAGAGAGTAACGAACATGCTTAGAAACCGAGATGTAAAACAACAAAATCACTATGTCTTACCCGGATTTGAACTCTGCTTGCTTCCTAGTATGCCAGAGAATCCCATTGTTTTATCCATTTTATTTGAAGAGCCCTTATAAGTGTTCTTCCGGGAAAGACAAGTCTCAATATCTTCACACCAACCTCCTCCCTGCACAGATTATTCGTGATAAAGACATATCATTGAACTTAACAAGCCAAAACCAGCACATAACAGCATCAACTGGTATTCTGGGAACTTAATAAATGGACTTCTCATCTCTCTTCTTTTTAATGAAACATTTTATAAACTTAGCAAGAAAAGCTTATCAAGGACTAGCAGAATTTACCTCCATGTGAACCAACCAGTTGTTAATCCCGGAACCAGATCCTCTTTCCAAGTGGTAACCTGGTGCACTCCCATCCAAACAAACTGCAAAAATTCGCCACAGTTCAAGCAGATAAGACAGGGGAGAAGATAAAGAAAGAAACATGAACAAATTAAATCAAGAATCATTTTGTCAAATTAAATCAAGAATTATTTTGTCAGAGAAGTCTCTAACCGGCTCCTTTTGCTGTTGCAGTCTCAACTATAGTAATTGGTATGGTAGCAGCTTGTGTATTCAACAATATCAAAGCTATGCAAGCCAGCAGAACATACATCCACTGGCTTAATAGTGAATCAACCATTCTGCTCATGACAAAACTGAGTAGCATAAACAATGTGTTAATCGCCGAAAATAAGAGAAAAAGGAGTGATCTAGGACCTAGGAAAACTGTACCTATGGAGTGAGTGAGTAGCGCTTTAGATCCGCTCACGCTTTCTTTTCACTTTTCAGACACGGAGAATGAGCAGAGCCGCGAGTTTCAGATAATGTAGCTAGGCAGATGTGCTTGTGCTTGGTAGAAATACGTTGGCAAAGCTTTTATTCTGCGAGGGAAAACACATCAGTCTGCTACACTAGGTGCTTTCCAAGCTACAGTCAAATAAACCATGTTCCAAGGACAAAAAATTGTAATACGCAGTTGGAGGATGAAAATGGATTTGTTACTGTTCAAAATGTTTGCCTTCACCGTTTGCTGTAAAGGTGTGCTTTCCGTTCTTGTGTCGGTGATGGCCAACGTTATTGTGAAGGTTGCATCTTAGCTTGACTTGTCTCTTTAGAAAGTAATAATGCAAGCAAGAATCTCACTCCATTTCCATGCTTTACAGCTTTGCTGATGACACAATTATTCGTTAGCTAGCTGTCGCTCATCATCAAAAGGCAAAACAAGAGGAAACTTTTTCTCTCTTTTTTTTTTCATCTTTCAATCAGGCCAACGGGAGCTCCTCAACATTATAAGTTTAGAACTTAGTAAACGAGAGATTAGACATTGTTAAACTATGTGCGTAGACATTAGACATATTGTTAAAGGAAAAATTACCTATCTTAGACACCTAAACATAACATATCTTCCGAGAGGGCAACAGGTGTGCGGACTGACTCGTCAATCCGGCGGGTCTGACTGACATTGGCGTCAATTATCTTGAAGTATCACCTCTAGGGTGCCATAGTCTCCTCATCGAGGATTTGTCGGGGTTTAGTTTTCCCCGACTCATTTAATTTCGGTGTTCTTTTCCCTTTAAGCAAAAAAAAACACTTGTAAGAATACACCTTTTCTCTCTATGCAGAAATATAATCGATCGGATGATAATCATCAGTCATTTGAATTACAATTTATTCCATATATATAATTTAAATTATAGACTATTCTTACTATTAGATGTTAAATGTTGCAACTTAAACATATCAAATGTCTATGCCTATCATCTCTATCTCATACTTAATTTCTGTAGTTTATCATAGGATATCTTTTTCAGGAATATATGATGTCTCGATTAATAAATTGATCATTGAGTAGATTTAGTATGCTATACGCTCGGTCATATCTTGTATTTTTAATCTTCGTTTATCTCTTTTTTTTCATTGTATGAAAAATATATTGAAATCTTTTACCGAGTCAGTGGCCACCTTTGAATACATAATTTTTCTTATGCGAGTTACTAATCAAAATGACCTTCCTTTATTCTAAATTATATTGAATTTTATTTTATTTGCTTTCCTAGAATTTTCCCATAAGATTGTATCAAACATATAGAATTGTATCAAACATACTCTTCTAGTAACATCTAAAGTTGCAAACTTTAAATTTAATTCTTAAGAATTAGATCAGAGTTCTAAAAGTATACTATGAGGCTCTTTTAACCTCAAAGTCTTCCTCAATGTAAGTTGAGATCTTATGATTTACATTAATCCATTTTGTGGTTGTTTTTGCATACATGGTAAGAGTTATGTGCTACAGTAATAACTCCTTTTTATTTAGAATGTATGTCTTTTATTAACATAAAATCGTTCAAATATTTATTCAAACATACTTAACGTTTAACCTAAGTTCACTTGCCTACTTTTAAATTCATCTTTCTGAACTCTCATATGGAAACTTAATATAGATACAATAACTATATGATCACTCTAAACTAATATTCTTTTGACTTTTCATCTAAGTTACTAATCGTGGTTTAAATTTCTTGCTTTTGCTCTTAATTATCACCTTAATAATAAACTTAAAACCTACCTCAACTACAGTCCTCACAATTACTACAAGTGCCTATATAAGAGGACTAATATTTTATCTATTTGATATAACTTTGGATTCATACATAAAATATATCATATAAAGTCAACGTATTTTAGAATCAAGTACTATGCAGTACTTATTCCTTTACAAACAATGTTAACTCATATTTGCATTTACACATGAAAATACATTTAATGAAAAAACATATATAAATGTTAATCAATTACATATTGATATTGACTTCACATGCTTAATATATATATCTTAATTATGTCACTAGGCCTGCCATCATATCTCGTGTAGATATATACGTCATGTTCACTTTTTCTTATGCAGTTATATCTTTCTCATAATGATAATTGGTATCTACATGCTTAGTTTTACAATAAAATTTAGCCTCTTTAGTATAAGTGATTACTATTTGATTATCACAGTTGATTGTTATTATATCAGTATAATTTTAAATGACTCCCAAATTAACCAAGAATCATTTAATCCATATGATTTCTTGAATTTCTGTTGAAAATGCAATAAATTTAGGTTTTATCATGGATAAGGCAACATATAATTACTTTTTATGTTTCTTTAACATAACACCATTGTTAAGTAAGAAAAGAAATATTCAAAGGCATGAATTCTTTCATTTAAATCTCCTACCCCATTTGCATCTATATAACCTTGTACATATAGGTCCTTACCTAAACAACACAATGCATAATTAACAGTGTCTTTTAGATATGTTGATATTCTCTTTAATGCTTTCCAATGTACCTGTCCTGAGTTTGACTAATTTTTTCTCACCATTATAAAAGCATAACAAATATCTAGCTTTGCACAGATCATGGCATAAATGAGAGTTCCAAGTACTCTAGAATAGGGAATGATCTTTTGAAATCTTAACTCCAAGAATGTATTCATCTTCACCTATGTCTTTCATCTCAGATTCGGATGATAACTAGTATATGATTTGCTTAACAAACTCATAGTCATTTATCTTTGAATCTCTCATATATCCATAATGGTCTTCATTAAGTATATGAAAATAATATGAAATAATTAAGTTATAAAATAAATGTATCGTTGTCCTTAGGATTGTTGTAGATTGTAAATTTATTTTAAAAATTGATATACTTTATGTTCTTGGTCCATTTTAATGAAACCTACAAGTTGTTCCATATAGATGTCTTCTTTTTATTGTACATTTAGAAAAGCATTCTTTACATCTATTTAATGTAATTCAAGATCCAAACTAACTAATATAGCCATGATTAGACAAATTGAAGCACACTTCATACAAATGAAAATGTCTCATCACTACCAATTCCTTCCTATTATGTATATCGTTTGGTCATGAGGCATGACTTATTTTTTGGATACTGTTATGAACTTTTCACTTTAGTTTAACAAATCATTTGTTCGTAATAGCTTTATGCCTATTAGGGAGATCAAACAAGTCCATACTTGATTTGAGCTTAAATAAGGCACTTCTTCTTTCATTGATTTCACTCATTCTTCTTTAGTAAGACTAGTAAGACCCTCATGTACATTCCTTAGCTCATCCTCTTTTTATGGGATAATTATGTGAATTTTTCCTATTTTTTAATAACATTGGGGAATTATTGCATGTATACTTTGAATAAACAAGATTAATAAGAAACATACTTATAAACATCATAATTACTCCAACCTGGATCAAATATAGTTGGTAAAATTTTAGTGGGTTGTATCCTAAGTTGGTCTTGAGCTAATCCTTCAAGTTCTAGACTACTCGCTCTAAGATAAAGCAACCTATATGATTCCCAATAATAAAATTACTATAATTAAGATTCTCACATAAAATAGGTCTTTTCTTATTTCACCATACTTTAGAAAGTCTTTTTTTTTAAATATGACCTCTTGTGATCTAGATTCAGTTTCTTCTTTGTTACCTCATTCAACTATGAACACATATTTTTTTATTCCTCATAGGATTTAATAAAGACACTTTTCTTTCCTGTTAGGCCCAGATTCTAATACTTATGAGAGAGGTCAAGAATGTAGGCTGCATACCTATAGTCTTAGAATTTTTTCATGTTAGGTTTCCTACCTATCTATAATTCATTGAGTTGTTTGTTTCTAATTTTGTAAGCACTCAATTAAATATATAAGTGTACGTAAGCAATGCATCGCCCTAATAGGTGATTAGTTCAAACCACTGCGACAAGATTAGTCCACCTTCTATGTCTTTTTTGAGCTTTTTCTATGTTAGGTGTAATTTTTTTGGGGTAATAAAATCAACATATACAAATCTGCAATATTCTGGAATTTAATCATGTTTTTGTTAGTATATTGGATTTTTATTAGCGTCTTTTTTTTTCTAATAGGGAGACCTATTATACTGACACATTTTATGGTGAAACATTTGTCCTACATTTGGAAATTAATTTTATTTGAAAAATAGAACATAATTGGCTGTATCTATTGTTCCTGGAATTCAACTATGTCCATTGCTTCCAGCTGATTTTTTGTCTGCGACGGTGTTTACTTCTGGACGCCTTTCTTTGGATTTGATGGGTTAATTTATAATTTATAGTTTTGTACTGTTAGCCACCCCGCCCAAGTCCAACTCATAGACAAAGCTGACGACTGTCTAGCCAGTAGCCACCGAGATACTGGCTAAAAGCAAAGTAGATTAAGAAAAGAAATCAAATCAGAACTTGCCTTATCAACCGCGGACGTAAAAGAGAGGCCGAATGTTTTCCAAGCTGATAATTTATCTTACTCAATTAGTGTGAATATTTCTGTTGAATCTGTTACTGTAAACTTAGGCATTCAAAGAAGAAAGTGACATTCGTAAACGCACATTTTTCTTTCCTACGGACTGCACTTTAAAATATTAAGACAAAGAAAATTCCAAAACCACTTGGAGAAAAATTAGGGAAAGCATTAGAGACAAAACTCTGTAGTACCATTCAAAAAGCAAAGAAGCGCTTTAATAACGTCCAATACATCTTTTTCAAAAAAATAACGTCCAATACATGTCACTAAGCAAGTGCATAATTTGACATAATTTTTGGACATTAAATGTAGCCAAATACTACAGGAAAATTAAAGATTGCCGACAAAAAATTAGCGATGGAACTTCAATTCCGTCGATAAACTTGTAGGGTTGGTAGTGTTTTTAACTTTATGGTAAAACAACATCATTTGATAAACTACTATTAGACTCCGAAGATAGGACCTTTGAGCCATGACTTCCAAAATGTAGGTATTATATTTCAACTAACTCTAAACCTCTCCTAAATTTAATAAAAATGTTGCAATTTTGATGAGTTTTGCGAACTCAATGAGTGAATCATCCTCGATGCATTTAGCAAACCATATCACATAGGACCATTCAAATCAACATACTACATAACCAATAATATCAAGTTACATTTCAATAATGCACATCAACTTAGGCAGAACTCCAGTAAATAATATCATATTTTTAAAAAATATCAAAATGTATTTCAAAATCACAATTCAGTTTAATCAAACATGTTTATCAAAATGCAATTTTGCTTTCATTCTTATTTCCTTGTGTTGTGATCAAATATCCTAATACACGTCTCAGGTTTTAAACAAATTTCTACTGCCAACTTAAAGAGCATTATAGCCCTGATCATATTATAAACATTATAGCCTTAATCACATTATGAGCATTAAGCCCTGACCTTTTTTTACAAGCCCTAGGCCTTGATTACGAGTTTTTCACCTTGAATGTTTGCGTGTTGGTCATTTTGATCACAAATCACATTATCTCATCATGAATGTCAAATGCAATTATATGAATCATCTCATATATCATTTTCTTCTATTAGTAACTGATTGTCCAAAGTTCACAATCAATTTAATTCAAATAAGAATTTCACAATTATTCACGTAGTCAGCAATTGACAATAAAATCAAAAACACTTTTATATAAGTCCCGAATATCAAACTCCTCGGATCAACAATATCCAGAATTGTAACAATCATATAAGCAACAATTCAATAACTGACATTTAACTAAAAATAAATCAACCATAATGAGAAACATCTAGGCTAACTCACAAAATACTCCAACGAGCTATTGCCTCAACACCCGACAATATCTGGGTATTGAAAGTCACTTTAAAAGCCTATTAGACATGCATATGAACATTGAACACTGATAACGAATAGAGAGAATATGTATGCAACCTTTATGTACAATGTTTATATCCTTTTCTTCCTAATGTTCCTTTATGAACAAGTTATGCTCTTTTAATCATAACTCTCTCTACAAAAATCCAAATACCATGATTCTTGTGCCCTCTAAAACTAGACTTCATTAGTCTTAATATATCCAAAAATTACATGAATGGAATATCTCCTGTGAATAAAAAACCCCTTCCAAATTTTGTCCTATTTCTGGTAAGAAAAATACTGGCAACTAATGCTCAAACAACAATAAATCATTATCAAGACATCTTCTAGCTAATCTGTTTTATAGAACCATCAATAAGATATCAATAATCACTTTTCATGTTTTATACTTTGACTAATTTGGGCTCTAAAGCCCTCAAAAATCAGAAAATAATACAAGGTTCATGTACAGAGGTCTATCACGGGCAGTATTCGGAAAACAATTATAACTTAAGATATAATCATTATTTTATCACGCTGATTTTGCAGAGGTTAAGCTAAGACCTATATCTACAACTTTTGTTCTTTGAGTTTCTAGAAATTCATGCTCTAAATGTATGTAAATTAGATCCAAAGGGAGAATATGAAATTGAAACCAGGATTTCAACTTACCTTGGTGACTTCTTTCCTTCACCTCTTCTCTTCCCCTTTTTTCTTTCCTCCTCTCTCTCTCTCTATTTTGTTTTTCTTCCTCTTCTAACCTCACAGCGGACCCTCAGTCTCCCTTATGTTGCTTTTTATTCTTGAAATTCTTTTATTTTCCCTACGTAATCTTTGCAGTGTCGTTTTGATCTTTGGATCAATTTATATAAGCTCTTAAAGAGGAGATCTAGTCATTATTATGCATAAACACTAGCAAATACAAAAAGATCAAGTAACAAATATAAATACCAATTATAAACAAATATATATACAAAACACTAATTATTATCAAACGTAAAAACTAAATCACTTCACTCCACAACAATGGTATCAAAATTTTTTGTTACGTGTCGAGCACACTAGAAAATAAAACATAACTCTATACAATAAAATTTTAGTAGTGGTGATAAAGAATCGTATTCAAAAAGAGTGTGATTAACTTTTATAATGAATAAACTAGTGTATAAAATTAGGGGGAGGGGAATTGGTTCATGCCAAAAAAAAACTTTAGAATACAAATTATATCAAATAATAAATAATAAGAATGTGCATAATCAATTTTCATATTGTTCTCATACTTCTTTTTGAACTATTAACCATATATTAACAACAAGCTTTGTTAATCTCAGTTGTCCCTTAGGTAGTAACTAATAAAAAAAATTATTAGGTCTAGCTATTAAACAACCTAGAATATGATGTCTAAATTTAGTATAATACCTACATTATGGGTTAGGAAAATAGGTTAATTTATGTAATTTAACCAATAATTACATAAGTCTGGGTCATTGAATATATGCTATATTACCTACATTATAATTATGGATTGTAATCTCGATTCTGAAAATGAATCCATATATGAATAATCTAGGAGGCCTATATAAATCATTTGTACATAAATCCCAAACTTTAAACATATAATAACATAGTCAATTTCAAAAGAGATTTAAGAACATCGGTAAGATTGATCAATGCCCAAACATATTCACCAACCTCGATATCCCCTTAAAACTGGAAAGAAGTAGATTAACTACTCATAGCTCTCAAAAGAGAAGGAAATCTACCACTTTCTATATCTTTATACATACCCTATTTTGCCTTTTAATTGCCCTTTTATAGTGCACAATTAGGGTTGCAAGGTTATACACAATTAGCTACAGAAACGTGTAAGTGACCGTATATATTAATTTGGTAGAAATTGCAGAGTTATATGTTCTTAGTGAGCTACACGGTCGTGTATCCCAGTTACACAATTATGTAAGTCTCCACATGGGCATGTATGACATAAGGGTGGCTGAAACAATATCTTTGAGTTTGTACACATTTTTAGTTAGTTACACGGATGTGTAAATCACAGTAACTCCAATTCTTCCATTCTTTGCCCCATCTTCATCCTAACTCATCTCCTTTGTTCTCCACGAAGGCAATTAAATCAAACATTGATAGAACGACACTAAGGATGTGAATTTAGCTCATTTTAGTTCTTGTTCCTCCATTTTATGCCAAAACCAAAATAAATTTCTTAGACACATCATAATATTAATCATTAAAAATTTAAAAATAAATATATAACCAATCAAGAACTTATTAAATATTGCTTCAAAGTGAAGTTGTTGGCCACTGAATAATTTCCTTTAGGAGATACACTAAAGACAAAGTAATGCTTCAAAATCTTGGGACAATCATTCACCTTAAGTCAAATTAGTAAAAGGTGATCTATGTAAAAAAAATCAAATTTTAATTATAGATTTAAAATTTTAAGAATATTGACCAAGATCATGTACTCGTTTAAAGTAAGTAAACAAATAAGTAATTTAGGTAACATGGCATATACAAGAGAAAAATTTATTAAAATTAAGCTCATATAAAATAAGAAAAAGGAACATATATTATGTGGTTTTTTCTCACATTTATAAGGAAATTATGGTTGAAAACTTTATTTTATTAATTTTGATGATGCACAAAGTATAAATAGGTGATTATAGTTAAAAAATAAAAAATAGTCAATTACAGTTAAATTTTATCATTGCGACTTAGTTCATTTTCTTATGTACCTAATGTCCAAGTCTGCTAAGTTCTCAGCATTGATAGAGGGGTAAGAACACAGAAAATGTTGTTTGTTATGTTTTTTTAATTAGGAATTCTAGGTTTGTAAATAATATATAGTTGGATCTTAAATGCCTTTGTTGTAGACTATACCTAATATCTTGATTTTTTTAATTTTACCATGTTTGGAAGTGACATCTACACTCAAAATTTTGGGTCTACAGTTTTCCAATAGCGTTTTGTCATCCTAAAAAAAAATGGCAGTGTATTATAAGGAAATATAAAAGAGAAAAGGACTAATAGGAATGATAAATCACATATGAATGTTAAACCAATATTATTTTGCAAAGATCACATTTTTTAAAAGAACCCATGGCATATATTATACTTAGTAGAAGGTAGGTCTCTCTTTATTTAAAATATGAACATGAATATGATGATATCTTCCACATTTTCTACTACTGATAGAGCTCACGAGGAAGGCGTGGAGTCACCAAAACTTCAAGGGGCTTTTCTTTAAACAGGGCAAATACTTAAGCCTGTTGTCATATCAATTGGTTCATCTGATGGTCTATAGAAGTTAAATGCCTAAAGTAACCTTGCAATTGTCAATGTCATCTCTTGCATTGCTAGGTTGACTCTAGGACATGACCTTCTTCATGAGCCAAATGGAAGAAACTCGAAATGCTGACCATAAACATCAACATCTGCTTTTGTTTTCAGAAATCTTTCAGGCATGAACTCCTTCGAATTTAACCAGATTTTTGGATCTATTTGTGCTTTCTATAAGTTAGCAAATAGACGAGTCCCTTTTGGGATAAAATACCCACCAAGGTAACAATCTTCTATCGACTCGTGTGGAATTGCCAATGGACCTGGTGGATATAATCGTAGAGTTTCTTTGACAATGGCTTGGATGTACAACAAATTATCAGCATCAATTTCGTTCACTAATCGTTCTCTACCAATTTTTTGGTCCAGTTCTTCCTAGCACGCTATAATATATGTTTATTGTTTAACAAGTTGCTGAAGGTCCAATAAATCTAAAAAATGTTGCAATTTTGATGAGTTTTGCAAACTCAATAAGTGAACTATCATCGATGCACTCAGCAAACCATATCATAGAGGATTATCACAAAAACAATGGTAGATCATTTAAGCTAAAGGTAGCACAGAGGCATTTGAATCAACAAATTTTCAGAGTTCAACCTAAATTTCAAAACTTTTCCGCATTCAACCTGTGTGAAAACATTTCAAGAAAGCTTAGTATTCCTTTTTAATGATATCAGTAAAGATGTATAGCAAAACATTTCTATTATCCCATTTATCAATTCTCACATTCTAGACATTTTCAGTATCTAATAACAAAAAAATTAATAGAACCTCTCATTATAAATTAATATAACCATAAAAATGGTTATTGATGTCTTATTAATGCTTCTGTGAAATGGTTTTGTTATAAGATGTATTGATAATGTTTTATTGAGGGTTGAGTATCAGTTGCTAGTTTGTTTCTTACCAGAAACAGAACATAATTTGGATGGAGATAATATTTTAAAAGAGAGATGTTGTTGTGTAATTTTTGGATATATTAAGACTAATGGAAGTCTATTTTTAGGGGGCATAAGAATCATGGTAATTTGATTTTTTCAGAGAGAGTCATGATTAAAAGAAGATTGTTTGTTCATAAAGGAACGCTGGGAAAACAAAGGATGTAAACATTGCACATAAAGTTAAGTTAGCTTGAAGGTTAGGGAGATAACAGGGAAACTTGACGATATGATGAGACGTCTGTACCCCCATTTATTTTTGTTCTCGATTTAAGAATTTCGAGGAGGGGAGGACTTGTAACGTCGTACTTTCTGAGCCCTTAGGTATTGTATTGTATTTGGAGATACTACTGTATATTTAATATATACATGGTTGTATATAAGTTCCAAGATGTATTTAAGTCATTTTGGTGTATATATAAATAATTTATAATGTTATATGCCCTTCATAGGTAATGCAGAATCTTTCAAGATTTCTGACATATGAGTTTTTAAGTGGATAAAACTGAGTCCATTGGGTAGATATGACCATGGTGGTTAAATTAAATGTATTTTAATTCCTTAGAGGTGATTCAACATGATTTATAGACTTATCGGACACTTAGAAAAATTAATTAGAAAAGTTTATGCACATAAGGGCTTATTTGCAACTTGTCAAAAATTAAAGGACTTAATTGTAATTTTTCAATTCTTGGAGGACCAAGATGTAATTGTATAAAGTTAAGAGGCTTAATTATTATTTCCAAGAGTCCAAGGACAAAAATAAAAATAAAAGTTTTTGAGACTTCTAAACTTTGGGCTTAATTTTAAATTTAGGAAAGTTTGAAAGGTAAAATAGTAATTTCACATAAACTAAGCGAAAAATGGTAATTTTACCCCATTTGGTCAAAGAAGGGTCAATATTCTAGACCATTCTTTCACTTATGGTCGTGCATCACATTTCTAAGGACTTAAGACATTTTGTTTCAATTAAAAAGAAAGGAGAAAAAAGAGGAAGAAGAGGAAGTTTTAGCCATCATCAAAATTCACCATTCTTTTTGGTTTTTCAACTTAAACCAAGGTGTTCCAAGCTAATTTGGGGTCAAGGAACTGAAATCTATCATTATATTTGAGAAATTCTCAAAGGATTTGGAAATATCACTAAAGGAAGGTTAAGGTAAATTTTGTCTCATCTCTCTCTACATTATGATTTTGAGCTTGGTGTTAAGATATGTTATTCTCTATGCTTGAATATGCATGAAACATGATTTAGATGAATGAAATGTGTCATGGGGAGGGTTCTTTAAGTCAAAACCAAAATGGTCCCCTTTAGGTTAAAGTTTGTGAAATGTTAAATGTCTTTTGAAATTGATGGTCTAAATGAATTCTGTGGTGTTAATTATATATGTATGATGTGAATTGGTGATGAGTTGTGTAATTGATAAATGTAGCTTAAATGAAAGGAGTTGGTTTGAATGGAGTTATGGAATGTATCACTGATTGGAAATGCTACTATATGACAGGTTAGGAGTATGAATTATTATGGTAAAGTATTAAAAATGAGACTTGAAATTTATGCATATCAGGTGTTTGATAAAATGCCTAAGTGAACTTGGTTTAGGATTTAAGGATTTTGATGGTGTGCATTGGAAAGAGGCTTTCATGTTTACTTAGAGTGAACTTGAATTGTTGCTTACAATGACAAGTAAAGGCCTAATATGCTTGGATAAAGATGTGCTTAATTATATTATGAAATGAGTAAGTTTGGATTAAAGGCATTAAATGCTTTAGAAAATGCAAAAAGAGAAGCTAATGTGATGGTGTATAAATATGAAATTTATGTTTAAGTAATAATTTCATTGTATGTCTTTTTATGTATAAAGGCTCAGGAGTCATGAATTAGGGAACTTGTATCGAGGATTGTTGACTAAGAGAAAGTATATCTCCTTTTGAGGTGAGTTGGGGAATTATATTTCTCAAATAGAATTAGAACATCCTAAGATAAGCATGATAACTTGAATGTGAATTTTGAACCTAGGCAACATATGATAGAATTGAATTTTAAATGGATGCTAATATGTTTATGTATTTAATAAACATCATTGTTTTGAATAACTATGCATTCGGAGTACAAATGATAACTTTTATTGTACAAAATAATGTTTCAACATAGTTTTTGAAACTGATATTTTTATTACATAATTTGAGAAATGCTATTGTTTTTAATAGCTCTGAGTTTAAAGTGCAAAGAACAATGCTTTATTTTATGGAACTACATTTTTGAATAACTTTGCATTTGGATTTTAAAAGATGACTTTTATTGCATAAAATAGTGTTTTGGACTTTACAAATGCATAACCGAGTCATGTATTCTTCGTGTATTTGTTCTCTTTTGTCTTAGAGCCACGACATAGATTTCATTTTATTGGTTGGACCGATAAATAAAGGCATTTTGCCTTACTTGATTTTTGTACTTAATTTTTGTATATGATTTTTGGTGATTGGTGAGCAAACGATTGGCCAATCGTGTGCTGGGCATAACTGATTATGATTAAGCGACCCCTATACCCTTGACGCTGGTACATGAAAGTCGAGTTGTCGTATCGACACCTTTCTACGGGACTTGCGGGTGATTCCATACCTAGCGTCTGGACACCGACGTGGTCATCACCTAGGGTTATGACGCTCTTGTCGATTATAGTCCGGACTCACCACGGATAAAAGTCGACACCGAGTATCGGTGGGTATGCACATTAGTTTGGCCGATTAATGGTATCACACATGATTATTTTGGCTTATCCTACTATTGGTTTTCCTATTGAGATTTGATTGATACATATTATGTTTTTATGCTTTTGTGTACTGAAACTAGAACCTATGTTCACCGGATGAGTGAGTTAATAAGCTAGGCCTATATGGTTCCTAACCAGTATACATTGAGTCATAGGCTGGGCCTATGTATTTTTTTATGTCATGTATATTCACTTTGTAGGTTATCCACACCGTCTTGGTATGAATCAAATTCTATTTGTGATTTATGTTTTTCCTACTCACTGAGTACTTAGTGTACTTATCCCCCTCTGCTTTCCAACTATGCATTAATTTAGTAAGTTTGAAGCTCTAAGTGGATCGTGTGGTCTTTTGACATTTTCGAGGTATTACCGCATGTGGGTAGTTTCCTGTTTTGTACTTTTATTGTCTAATGGCTCATGAATTGTGTTTATGTAGATACGCTTTATGATTCTGTAAGCTAACTTTTGATTGCCTTGTGTTTTGAAAAAGATTTTATGTATGAACTTTTGACACTGTTATTGAGATTGCATGGAGTTGAGATTGCCTTGAGTGGACAAGAGAGTCCTGGAGTTGTGGTTGGATGTGAATATAGAAGTGTGCTTGAAATCGTTTGCAGTTTTTGAGATTTTAAAAAATACAGTCGTTGTATTGCTCAAATTTTTTTCAAAAAAAGAAAAAAAAGATTTGATATTCAGTTAGCCTTACATAGTCGGATTAAGGATACCGTTCGATTATGCAGCGGTTGTCATGGGCCCGATGTGGTACCGGGTCGTGACAGTTTAGGTAAGATACCATGTCCATTAAACCTATCTTAGCTTTAGCTACTAGCCATATATAAAAGGAAACTTAAGGTAATATATTTTGGTTCCACTCCAGCCTATTCTAACCTAAAAAATCTCCTTTACCTTTTAGCATCGCTTTGTATGATTTTCTAGTACACTTTCATGTCCTCTCAACTAGCCAAATGTACATGTCTTCCTTCCCTAAGTCAAGATTGTAACCTAGTAGTATGTGAAAAACTTTAACGACATATTGGTCCATTAGTCTCCCCTTATTGATACCTCCACTTTAACATCACTATAGATCCTACTTTATATAGATTAAACTAATTGATTGCCCTTTTAAGGTCCATTCAAACACCAGTTATCAAATTATAGAGAGGCTAATATGTCATTCCCCACAATACATCTTATGTTACTTGCCATTGTTTCCCTTAACTTTAGAATTTATGAAAAGAAGGAGTGAATAGGCTTTCTCTTGATCTCCTAAAGGCTAATCCCATTTAATATATATGTATGCTTCCATTTTACCCATAGGGACTCCTTGTCATTTAGCAACCTCCACAGTCTCTTCCCAAGTAAGGTTTTGCTAGAGAGATTTATAGGAACTATCCTTAAACTTCCCTCTTTTAAAGGACAACATACTTCCTTCCACTTTACTTTTATTTTATATATACCTTCTCTCCCACAAACCCATAGGAATTGTCTTATTTCTTTTTTCAATTGATTTTATCACACCCTTTACAAGGAAAAAAATGAGAGGCCCAACAGACATGTAAGGAGTTAATGACTTTTTTTATATTAATTATACCTTCCTTACATAACAGAGATGTCAATTGTTCCATAACTTTATTCTCTTATGTACCTTTTTAATGATGGGAATACTTTCTCTATAAGTGAGTCTTCTAAAGGCTATTAGGAGACCAAGATATTTAAAAGGAAGTTATTTCTTATGCAAACCTAATAAGCTTGATAGCTTTAAGCTATATATATTGCACTTATAGAAATTACCATATGGGTTTTCTATTTGTTCAATTCCATCCTTGATTGATCCTTATAGAATTGCTGTGAGGATACAAGCTTGTTAATAGAACCTTTATGTGCACCATACAACTTAAAAATATCATTAGCAAATTCAAGACATAAGAGGTTAAATCTTTTGCATTTACTATAGAACTTAATAAACTTATCCTTCTTAATTTTGGAGTTTACAAGTCTCATTGGAGTGTCCATGCATAAACTAAATCGGTAAGGAGATATGGGGTCTCCTTAGCTAAGTCATTTACCTCTTTTGAAAATGTGGGTGGGTTTTCCATTTTCATCATAAAATAAATAGGTAGGAGGCAGTAGTGACACAAAGCATAATCTAGCTCCTAAATCTATCTAGGAACCTAAAACTTTCATCATTTGATTAATAAACTTCCAAAAAATATAATCATATGTATAATTAAAGTCTATTTTGATTACACAGTCCTAGGGCCATAGTTCTTTGCATATCCCCTTAGAAGTTCTTGAGTTAACAACACTTTATTACCTATTTGTCTTGCTTCTAACCCCCAACCCCCTCTTTTTTTTCCTGATTGTCACTTACTAGATCTTGCAACATAATATTTAATCTTTATGTAAGGATTTTAGAAATAATTTTGTATAGGTAATTACAGCAAGCAATATTTATGTATTCACTTAAGCTCTTATGACTAGTAATCTTGGGAATTAGGTGGAGAAATGTTTTGTTTATCGCCAATAACATGTTCCCACTAGTAAATATTTTCAGCACTGTTTCAATCACTAAGTTCCTAACCTAAGGCTAAACTTTCTATAAAAAAAATTCCATTAAGTCTATCGAGATCAGGAGCTTTATCTGGGTTGATCTCAAACAATACCTGCTCAATCTTAGTGTTAGTAACAAGAAATTTAAGCCTTACTAGCTTCCCCCTTGAAAATTGGTTACTTATGAAAGCTCTAAGGGCTTGTGTGGTTGCATTACTCTCTAATGTTATTCCAATTATCTTTTTGAAATAATAGAAGGCCCACCTCATGAGATCAAGCTGTGAATTAACAAGGGAAACATCTCCCTTCACTAGGGAGCACGTCCTATTGTTGTTTTTTCTTTGATATCACCAGATTGTTGAAATATCTAGCGTTGTCGTCCCCTTCCATCATCCGTTTTGCTCTTGCTGATCTCTATTTCATTAAAGAGAAGTGATTCATTTCAACTGTAACATAACTCCTTAATGTTTCTTTTTTTATAATCAACCAATTATGGTCCCCTGGATGTTTTTTGTAATTCCTCCTCAATCGCCTCAAGTTTGTTTTTAGTCTCTGTGACTTTATGGAGAGTACTTATACTAATACTGATTTTAAGCTTCTTGATTTCTTCTTTGATCATGGCTAGCTTCCTCATACATATAAAGGTTTTACATCCCTTTAAGCAGCAGTTCAATCCCCTTTCCATTGCTTACACAAGAGACTCATCATCAGTCAAATAGTTATTGAAGTTGAAAGGATAAATTATTTTTCCTTTTAGTGAATAATGCCTACATAAGAACGAGAGAGCGGTCAGAGAACAATAAGTTAGAGAGTTTAGCTAAACTTTAGGGAAACTTGGACATCCAATCTTTGTTAGAAATCACCAACTAATTCTAGAGATTTGTAGAAGATTCTAGATTTAGAAAACTCTAGATTTGTAAATAAATA
>JANZLC010000009.1:5574325-5602873 GCA_026413385.1 Erythroxylum gracilipes
CAATTAAGCTTTCTAAGTGTCTAATAAGTCTATAAATCATGTCTAATCACCTCTAAGGCATTAGAACACATTTAACTCAACCACCATAGTCATATCCATCCAATGGACTCACTTTTACACATTTAGAAGCTTATATATTAGAAATCTCCAAGATTTCGTATACCGATGAACTCTAAATTCATGTAAGGGCATATAACAGTATAAATCATTGACATATATATCCAAAGGATTTAAATACATCTTTGAACTCATATACAAACATGTATATATCAATATATAGTAGCATCTCCAAGTATAGAACAATACAAAAAGGGCTCAGAGAGTTTGGCATTACAGGTAACATCAAGTCACCAATTTTAATCTCAAATTCCAATGTCATTCAGCTCAATTAGGTCAGGGTCTCTTCTAGAGATTTTTATTACTATGTTTTAGGTTTCATTTCTAGTTGGAATCACCTAATTTTGAGGTTTATAAGCTGAGTTATGACCAAAACAATGGGACTGGTTTAACTGAATTGAGAACCTAAGACAAAATTTCACTAAACGTGACTCTATCTCTTGTCATATTCAACAAAAATAGATATTTGGATCATATCAAACTAGAAACCCTAGCCATGAAAGATTCTCTCAAGCATGATTCCTTGGTTGATTTTCTTGTTTTCAACCCTTAAATTTTTACAAACTTATTATTTACTCCATGGCAAATTAAAAATCACCATTGATCTTATATGAATCTATCCCACTCAAAAACCAAAACCAGAAATTTAGGTTAGGAAAATTGTTGTGCCCAAATAAGTTATAAAAATACATCATACTCGCAAGTATATATGGTAGTTATAGTAATTACCCAAGGTCGTCTCCCACGGTGGTGAAATTGATCTACTTAAATTAACCTTGAACAAAAGCAAAAATAAAAATATATGCAATCCTAAACATTCTATCCTAATATTTTTAGTGAAGACTTTAAAGAAATTCACAAAATAGATTGAAAAGTAAGCAGAATCAACTAGAAGTAAAGACAAATTGATTAATCAAAATGGAAGACTCTTAAAAATTAATTTCGCTAATTTAATTTCCTATGCATGATTAAGGGAAATGATTGGATAGTTGTCTTACTAAAATTAACAGTTGGGTTCTAAATCAACTCAAATAATGAACTAATTTCACTTTTGTGAACAAGTTATTATCCAACTTAGTCATGGAAACCTAACTACTAACTACCACTTAAGTTAATATATTTTTAGTTCTTAACCTAAGCATCTATGGTTTCTCGTTCCATATCAAACTTCTTTCTCAATCCTTCATTTAATACTAAAATGATGCAAAGTTTGGCCATGCTGTTACATCTATTAAACTTAGAAACCACAACAATAAATAAGACAACAAAACCATAACTCAATCATTCATAGTCGACTCAAATAGCTACATTAATTCTCAAGAAAAAGAAATCAGCCCTTCCTGGAAATCACAAGATTCATCATCTTCAAATACTCCAATCCCATCTTCATCAGTAGAAGTAAAGTATTTAAGAAACAAACCAAGTAAAAAAATAATTGAACTATGAAAAGCAAACAAGTAACAGTCGGCTAAGCTTGAAAAGTAACAAGTTCAGTAAACAATAAGAAACAATGCAACAGATGAGTAACAAAGCAACCAAACAGGGATCGAGGGAGTGAGATGTGGTGGTATCCTACCCCTCTCAAGCTTCCCATATTAGCTCTCACCTTCTGCTTCAAAATTTTCTCCCTAGATGGTAGAAGGTTTGCTCTACTTCTAGCTCTCTGCTATGTTTCTCTCTTCTCCACTGACTCTCTCTATTTCTCTTCTCATGTTCCCTTCTTTTTCTTTGTCTCTTCTATTCCCGAATGATTCTATGTGTGTCCCCATCCAATGAGAGAACGTTGGAATTTATGATACTGTAATGTCTGTCTACTGCCACCCTCCTCTCTAGCTATTTGTAGTATGACTCTAGGTTTAGGGTTTTAAGTTGTCACCATTCCAGTTTCCACGTAATAAGTAGACAAATTAAAGGAAATACATGTCACGGGGGTCAATATGATAGTCATGGGTGTGACTCATTGTCACCCTAGTGTAGTCATGGTCATGGTGTTGACATGTTAAGTCACCACCTTAGCACGGTGGTGACATGCTTAGTCACCACCATGACAAGTTTTGTTATGGTGGTGACACTTTTATTCACCAACTTTGTTTGTTTTCTTCTTTTCCTTTCATGCAAATTTACGCCAACTTTCCCATTAACCTTCATGTAAAATTCACAAAATAATCCAATTAGCATTCATGTAATAATCACACCATTTCCACTCTATTTATCTCACATTTGGATCAAAAAACAAGGATTTGTAACCAAAATCAATATATGATGGCAATTAAAAACAATAGAAACTAGACACAAAAATTCCCCATCATCATCGTGACAAAGCTTGTCACAGTGGTGACAACTTTAATCACCACTTTCTTTGTTTTCTTCTTTTCCTTTCATGCAAATTTACGTCAACTTTCCCTTCAACCTTCATGCAAAATAAAATAAAAAATAGTCCAATTAACATTCATGTAATAGTCACAGCATTTCTAGTCAATTTATCTCAAAGTTGGATCAAAACACAAGGATTTGTAATCAAAATCAAGATATGAAGGCAATTAAAAGCAATAGAAACCAGACACAATAAAAACTTACTAGATTCTTTCAATCTTTTGGAAAATTGAAGAAGAAATAATCTTGATGAAGCCCTCTTCAAATCATACTCCAAAACCCTTCAAAAATGGCAGCTTCCTTCTTATTTTTCTTCTTAGCCTTGAGTCACCCTTGCTTTTCTTCTTTCTCTTATCTATTTTGTCTCTCACGATGGTGGTGAAATAAAGAAGCTTGTCTTATTTTTTGGCTTTTTCTACACCTTTAGAGCATTACAAATGGCACTATCTAATTAGTCCTCTCTTATGACTCATCAATCCACTACATTCTTATAAAAAGACTATCTTGCCCTTACTTCATGTCAAAAGACCAATTTGTTCTTAATGGGTTTAATTCATCAACTAACCGCATTAAATTCGAAAAATATTCTGTAACTGTCTTATCATCAAATGGACTATCAAATATGCTAATTAGGGTTAGTAATTATTGATTGGATGCTTTTAAAAACAATTTTAATGGGTTCAAAATCATTAATACCCATCATTTTCCAAAAAAGGAAATTCAAACCCTAATTCATAACTTTCGAAATCCATCTGGTTGGACTTATTTTTGATCCATTTCAGTATCATTAGACTCTAATACCTACTCTAGGTTTTTTTTTCCAAATTTTTGGGGTTGGGTCCCCACAATAACTATTCTAGCAAAAATAATATTCACTTGCATTCACTATTCATCCTAAAATACTATTCACCAAAATCGTCCGAATTTCATTCAAAAGTGTCACCTAAATGTTTAAAGAACATTTCAAGGCCTTTTAAAGCTCGTTCGGACTCATTCCAAGCTTTTTAGAGTTTTAAAAAAAAATCATGAAATTTGAGGTCGAATCTTGAACCTTCTCTTATCTATCCGTAATCTCTGATATAACCTCAATAATACATGTAAACTCTTAAATTACTCTAGCATACCATAAATAGAGCATACTATATAAAATTCATGTACAACGCATTACACAGTACAATAATCGAACTAAGATATTATAGGAAATATAAAAGGAGATAAGGTTTTATCCAATTATGTATTTAGGATGTTTCTCTTAATTATGATGATAATTGAGATGAAAGTTGTAAGATTTGAACAAGTACTCATTATAGAGAATCTTATTAGAAGTCTCTCACTAAACCACTATCTTAGCTATAGCATGATCGTTATATGGAGATATGGTATAATATAATTAATGATTCGTATAGTTCAAGTGGGAGATTGTTAGTTTATGCCTTACAACCAATCGATTAGTTATAGTTTAGTGATAAAATTATTTAAAGACAGTCTTTATATTTTATATATTTAGATATATATGATAAAGCCTATGGGATAAATATATATTGCAAATGAAAATATTATGAGATTATAATTACGAGATTCATATTGCATTCATGTGTTTTTTTTTTCTAATTCTTTCCTAGTCATTATTCTATTAAGATTGGATAGTAATAGATTATTAAAAGACTAGCAGATATTATGTTTTTTCTTATAAAGAAAGTAGTCAATCTCATAGGTTAAACTATGGAGATACTTAAACAAATGTGTGGGCCTCGTTAGAAAACAAGTTCATTGGAATGACCCCCATATGAGAAAACTATTTGGAACATTACTTATATGTTTATGAAAATTCTTATTGTGATGATTGTATAAGTGATCCTTTGACTTAAAGATCTCCAAAATTATCTTATACAGGGATTTCTACATTTTGATACTACTTATGAGCTATTCTCGTCAAGGATAGCTCAGTCAGTAGTCATTGGATGCTGCATGAATTACATAGAGGTAGTTGAGTGATAACTATTGGATTCATCACCATAAAGTAATTAGGGAGAATGTTTCATTATTCTCGATTAGTATTGATTAGGAAATCCTAGGACAAAGTGGAACGATGTTTTATAAATAGGTTACAAATGTCATTAATTAACTAAATAACTAATGGTGTAGATTTAACATGGTTGGACTTAAAATATAGTAAAGATTAATTGCCTACTTTATATCTAATGGGAACATTGTATGATGAAATGATTGAATTATATAGAAAATTCATGCATAAAAAGGTTAGTTAAAGCCACTTCGACATTCCTAAATATTTAGGTAATCATGATGTATTGATAGATGCTAATATAGATTTATAAATATAAATTGTTTAATTGGAGAATTAAAGATAAATTAAGGAAGTTTAATTTATCTAATCCTAAATATGATTTAGGGCCATAATTTATATCCATTGCCAACATATTTGAGAACCTAATGGGTTACACATAAAGAATTAGTTCAAGAGAGAAAAGATATTTTAATTAAGCTAGACTTATTGTAAAGTTTGAGAAACTTCATGATTGAATATGAGATATTTAATAAATAAGGATCAATATGAGATATTGAAGGGCGTATTGACATTTAATTTGAATTATTTGTAATTCTAATTAAATTTTAGTTGAAAATATAATTTAATTTGAGTTAAATTACTAAAATGTCAAGAATATATTATAAATAGGCTTAAGCTCTAAGGGACCTAGCACTTCTTGCCTAATGCTCTTGTAACAATTACAGAGTTCTCTTAACTCATTCTATGGATACCATTAGAGGCTGGACATTTGGTTGTTATGATGGTTAAAATGAGCTAGTTTTAGAAATACTTTAAGGGATATGTCAAAAAAAAGATCAAGCTTTAGAATAAGGTATGAATTACAATTCATGCTTTATTATGATTTATATATTAGTCATTTTATAGAATTTAATTGATTTTGGATTTTAAGAAATCAAATTAAAAAGTTTCATAATTATTTCGTTATGCGTGGGATTAGATCTTGGCCTAATTTCCCAACACTTTTAGCCTATTATATTATTCCGTCCTTTTGATACATGTTATCATGACCAACATTGTAACAATCAAGTATAATGTGCTAATTTAAGCATCAAAGTGACCATACTAGATATTCCTTATTTTACATGTAAGATGTATGTTTAGATTGCCCTTGAACCACCTTGAGTTATAAAGAAGTGACAATGTGTACCATGATATTATGTTTAGGATACTTTTGTTCTTTAGATCTAAGGTATTCATTCTTCTAATGCATATATCCTACTTCATATATTAGTTCTTTAGTTTATGTCTATAGTAAAAAATCCAATGATTAAAGAATAAAAGAATAAATTTGACCAAACAAATAATCAAATCATGCAATAATAATCAAAAGATCTATCCTAAACTACATCATTAGTTATAACTAAGGCTTTTAGCCACTAAATGTAAAAAAAAACAAACTAAAACAAATCGATCATAATATAATAGAAAGAACGAAAGGAAGAATGAATAAAAGAGTTAGAGAAGTTATCAGAATCTCATTTAATCTTGCTCCTAATTGTCCCTTAATACTAAAAAAGAATAAAATTATAAAAACCCCAATAAGGTAATTTCAAACACCCTCTAAAAATCCACTAGGTTAAAGCTAACAATAGTATTTATAGTTAAAGTTACAAAATATAGTCCTAGATTTCTTGTTCTTACGATTTTTTATGCCTTTAAAAATTATGCACAAGAAATGGTGCTAGACTAATATCAACATCTGTGTCAATTTTGTTCTAGAACTTCTTTTGCATCAAGTTAGTGTATAGTCGATGATTAACACTATGTTATAATTGGTACTAGTTTTTGTTTTTTAACTTCTTGTGTAAAAGCATGGAAAATCTAGTGTTAGCCGCATATACCACTGTACTACTAGTTACTTTATAACTCATCCCTTAAAACCTCGTAAGAGGTAAACGCTAGTTTCCTGACATTGTTCGGCACCTATTTTTTTACTATTTCTCCAATTTCTCTCATTTTTTACACCTTAAAGCTTGAATTGAACACTAATGTCTTCTAGAAAATTGTTTCCTTTTTAGTTAGCTTCCAAATTGCTCTAGAATCTCCTTGATTGGACATCTATGGAGAAATTTGCACATAATAATAATATTTCTCCTGAAGTTCATCACCTGTAAGATAATGAACCATATATAGAAAATTTCATACAATCCATATAAAACATGCTATAGAGATACCAAATCATTACCAATTCAACCATAATAACATGTAAAATATAGACTTATCAAATTCCCACATTTAACTTATTGCTTGTTTTCAGGCAATCAACAGCAAGTAAATCCTAACTACTAACTAAAAAAAACAATTGTATTTTTAAATGTACAGTGGCATTTAACATACACCATAAGCCTTTAAACTCCTAGGTGTCCTTAGTCCAAAAAGATGAAATTTAATATGTAGAAATTCAAAATCAAAGAACATATCTACAATTGAAAGAAAAATATTACACGAAGGCCCCAATTCTCATGGGATTATTCAAGTCAAATCAAAGCATCTTCACTTGATAAACTGGGTTCTTATCACTTTAAAAGTCCATATTTGCAATGCAAATAATTGATCATATTATGTACCTAATTTTAAAATCAATTTGAACTTAGAATCATGTATCCACATATATCATTAACTTCAAGTACTTAATGAGATCCTAAGCATAACCTAAAATAAATAAAAAATTATTTTTTTGAAAATTTAATGTAACTACATTAATCACAATTCCACCCTTAGAATAATATTGTCCTAAATAGTGTGCATCAAAAGTAAAGTAATAAAAGGATCTGAAAAATCCTTTAAAACCTAGTCAATTGAATTGGAAAATTGCTGACATGAAATACTCTATCATTCTCAAAAGTTAAACTGTCTGAAGAGGCGTTGAAATAGTAAAATCTAAATTGCATATAAATTTTCAATGCTTTAAATTTAAATAAAAATAAAAATAAAAATATTTAAACAGTACATAATATAAAAAGCCTTTAACAACCTAATTCTAAATATATGTATGCATGTGGTGGTTTAGGCCAAAGTCACTAGGGAAGAGGAGGCAAGGAAAAGTGTTATAGACATGCCCTTATAGAATCCACCTCAGTATGAATACTTGCAGTTTCTCTATGAAGTCTATTAATGGAGTATGCCAACTGTTGAATAGTTGTTATTGAGGATCTAGAAGCTTTCCTAATTTCCTTTTACTTGCTCCTTAGCTTATTCTGCTTCATGTTTAGCTTAACCTTGCATATTGTCTCGGATTATTTGAATACCATATATCAAGTCCTTTTGAAATAATCCATCTATTATTCACTCATGTAACCTAAACAATTGCATTTGATCATCATTTATGTAATTTGCCTCTCAAGACTTCACAATTCCAAACCAAAGAGGTTCAATCCTTACTTTTCTAATAACTAACAATGAAAAAACAGAATTTTGTCTTTTGACCCATATCAAACCATATTATTGTTGTATTGCAATATTAATGATGAAAATTATATTAGTGGAGCCACTATAAAATCATTAAAGAGTAGATCCACAAGATATAAATATGTCATCTAGATTTGATTCAATATGCTAAACTAAGGTTGAATGTTATGGCTTAATATATAAGCCACTAGTTGGGGTTATATGGCTATGTCTTTAGGCAAACTATACATATGACTAGTATAAAAAATTAACCAACCTAAAATTATGCATTACTTCTAATTGGGTCCACTTATCATACCCTTATAACCTCCCATTGTAAGAGTTAAACCTCTTCTTACCTCTATTGGCAGTATAAGATGCTATTCAATTATTTACTCTTATGCCATCACCTCAGTGCATTGGATATAAAAGTATATTATTGAGGGCTTTATTTTATCTGTGTCTTTAATGTTGGTGTAAAAATTGGTTTGATAGTCAATTATAACAAGTAATTAAAATTAGAGTAATTCCAGAGTATTAGTCCCACATGAACTTTATCACTAGTTTATTAATCCTAATTAAACAATAAAACTAAATAAAGTAGAAGAGAGAACTTAATCATAAAACTAATGAAAACAATTTGAATAAACTAGCAAAAGAAAATCGACAAAGCAAATGTTAGGTCTTCGTAGTTTCACCTAAGTAGAATTTCAATTATCAAAAAATTAATTATCTAGGTTAAAATAGCAATTACCCTAAAGTATCTATTCCTTCTGTCGAAGCACACAAGTATATAAATTAGGTAACTATCACATCTCAATATTTGATTACCTAATATATCTACAAGTTTACATAGTTAATTGTAGCAACTAAAACTAATGTAATTTTTTAGCATCAATCTAAGAACTATATCACTATATGTATCAATCCTAGTTAAAAAAATAAAAATAAACGAGATTAATAGATTATTAATTAACTTATTAAAAAAACAATGCAATTAAATTAGATAAGGAGATTCAACAAAGTGATCATTAGGGCTTTAATCACTTAGTTGGAATTCTAATTATCATATACGACTAATATCTAGGTTGAAATAAAAAATAACATATTTTATCTATGCCCTCTCTCGAGGAACATCAGTATACTCAAGGCAACTACCTCCTCTTAATATGCAATCAAATGCATTAAACATAGTTAATATATTTAATTATCATAATAGTTTAGGATACTTTTGTTCTCTAAAGCCAAAGTGTTTATTCTCCCAGTGTATGTAATTTACTTTACCTCTCGGTCCTTCATATAATCTCTATTATTAATCTATGGTTGTCAATCAGAAATCCAATAATTAAGTATAAAGAGACTAAATTAAACTAGCAAATAATCAAATCATATATTAATAATTAAAATATCTAACTTGTGTTATATTCCTAATCCTAACTAAGGTTTCTAGCTACTAAACATAATAAAAATGAAAATGAAAATAAATTAATCATAATATAAAAGGAAAGAGCGGAAGGAAAGAGAAAGAGAAGTTATTATAGGCTCCTCTAATCTTACTCAGAATCCTCCTTTACTGCTAAGAAAGACTAAAAAAATGATAATAAAAACAAGGTGGCTCTATGTCACCTTCCAAGAATCCCAAAGTTAAAACAAATACAAGTATTTATAGTTAGGATTATAAGAACAGAGTCTTAAGCTATTTGAACTTGAAAAATAACATTTCTTTGTAAATTGTGCATAAAAACTAGCACCAAGACAACATCAACATCAATGTTGGATTTATTCTAGAACTTTCATCCCTTACAAAGTAATATGTAATTGGTACCTGATACCAAGTTCTAAATGGCTCTTTGTTTTGAAATTTTATTATATAAACCCATACAGTTCTAACATTAATTCTATATAACACTCTAGTGTTAATTTCTTTATGCTTTTTAACCTCTTTGAGCTTTGCGAAAGATAGGCACCTTCCTTTTAATAAGTCTAATGCATGTTATACCCTTTTCGACTAACTTATACACTTGTTGAAATCTTTAAGCTAGAATTGACTTCTAATGTATTTTATAAATTATTTTCCATTTTATAATCTTTTTAATGACTCTAACATCTCCTCGATTGAAAACTACGGAGAAAATTGCATTTATTTTTGTGTTTTCTCCTCAAGATCATCATATACAAGACAATGAACTAAAAATAGGAAAATATTATATAATCCATATAAAGCATGTTATAGAAGTGTCAAAAACCAAGTAATCCAACCTAAAGAATATGTAAAACATAGATCTATCATATGCTTCAACCTAATTAAAATCATTAAGTATGGTTAATCTATATGGTTATCACAATAGTCTGGGATAATTTTGTTCTCTAACACTAAAGTGTTTATTCTTATGATGTACATATTACATTTCATCTCTAGGTCCTTCATACATCCATAAGATTGAACTTATAGTGACTAGTCATAAACTCAATAATTAAGAATAAAGATAATAAACTAAACTAACAAATAACCAAACCATGCATTAATAATGGAAAGATACTTTACAAGCTACAATCTTAACCCTAACAAGGGTTTCTAAACACTAACAAGATGAAAATGAAACATAAAAAGCATAAGGGAAACAATATGAGAAAAGATTAATGAGAAGTTGTTAATGGCTCCTCTAATCTTACCATAAATCTTCCTTTGAATGCTAATAAAGAGTAAAACTATTATAAAAAAAAGTAAGATGGCTATCAAACAACTTTTAAAAGACTCCTAGAATAAACATAATATAAGTATTTATAGTTAGGATTACAAAAGTAGAGTCCTAGAATTCTTAAACTTGATAAATAACATGTCCTTATAAATTAGACAAAAGAACCAGCTAGACCAACATCCACACTAATGTCAATCTTATTCTAAAATTTTCCTTCCTTATAAAGTATTGTGTAATTAGTGCTTGATGTGAAGTTGTAACTAGAATCAATTTGGTTTTTATAACTTGTTGCATAAAACCATGACAAGCTGGGCACTGCTTTAAATACCACTTTTGCATTAGTTTTGTTCTACTTTTCAACCTTTCTAAGCTTAAGAAAATGAACTAAACGTAGAAAAATATCATATAATCCACATAAACATGTTATAAAAGTGCCAAATACCAAAATATTCAACCATAAATAATATATAAAATGTAAACCTATTGGTTGACATTTTTCCTTATATCAATATTAAATTAACTACAAGTGCAAGACGTAGTTATAGCTGGCACATGCAAGTATGGGTTGATCCCACAAAGATAATAAGTATTATTAATTACCCTTCTCCTATTATCTAGCCTATGAATTGGATGTTTGATTTTTAACTAAAAACAAAACTTAAAAAAAATCTGAAATTGAGAACAATAATGAAGGTAGAAGACAAAGGAAACTAATATGAAAGACTAGTGTTTAGGTGATGACTCCCTATAAAAACCCTTAGATAATTAACCTTTTATCATACAATTATTTCATTGATTATTGGACCATGAGAATTCCTATCTTATGTTGTTAACTCTCTTGAGCTACTAATAACTAGTCCATTAGTTGAATAACTAAAATCTTTCTAGCTAAAACCTTTAGGATTGTATTATCGTTTTATGAATTCAGTTATTAGGTTTGAACCTAATCCAAAGGATTGATGTTGACCTATCTTTAGGTTTGTAATTAACTCCTTTCAACTATGGTAGATTTATTCATAGAAAGGATTTCTCAATCTCAAATATATTAAATCAAATCAAGCAATAATATTCTAGATATATTAGAACAAGAACCACATAATTGAATCATAATAAATCAATCAAATAATCACATTGAATAAAAGATTAAGGCACATTGTTATCACAAATAAGGTTCATCACACCTAGACATAAAAAACTTTTAGTTACTTATAATAAAAAGTGAAATCAAATATGAACATGCAGAAAAAACTAATACAAACAAAGAGTTTATAATTGTAAATCTCCCTTTCTATTTTATTAAAATCTTCTTGCAAGTTTGGAATTGATGTAGCCTTTTATCGGATATCTTTTGATGTTTTTTCTTGTTTCTAGATCAAAATCATCACCTTTTTTAGTTTCTCGTGTATGAAATCTATTCCAAAAGTCAGTTCCCTATTGTTTGGCCTCCGACCACATCCAATTATAGTAAAATTTAGGGTTTCTGGGACATATATTTTTTGATTCATAAGCATTTAATAAACCATATATATTTAAAAACTCTAGAATTTATGATTTTACATGGGCACACATACGGTCATGTATCTCTAAATTGATTCAAAACTTTGCTTTATGCCAATTTTTCATTCCAATTATCATCTTTTTGGTCTAGGAAGGCAATTATGTCCTATAAATTTGCAAATATACAATAAAACTATACAATATCAATCAAAACACATCAAATATGGGTATAAAATTATAGTCAAATTAGCATATATTAAACATCCCCACACTCAAGCTTTTAAGTGTGTCAAGCAAATCACTGTCTGAATTATTAACTTTACAACATCTATCCTTTATTAATCTCAACCCGTCCATCTATACTCTAAATCATTTTATCATATTAATCAAATTAACATACAATTGCAGTCAAGTTATCCTAAAACTAAATTCATAAGTCAATATTAATAATAATCACGTCAATAATCTCATTAAAATCAAAAGCATGAATCTTTACACACTTGCCAAGGTTTCACTCAATGTACTAAAGTGTTTAGTGTGAAAAGTATCAAACTCCCATTTAATGCATAGTAGAACTCTTACCATAGGCTTGTAATATTATCACATCTCCACCACTTCTGTATAAAGTAGGAAAAAAAATCAAAAGGTCTTTATAAAGGTTGTAATGGGGCTTAGGTAAGGTATGGTTGGGATAAAAAAAAGGGGGTTGATTTGAAGGAAATTTACTAAAGAGAACATTACATGAAACTTGTTCACAATATACACAGGTTCATTCCTTATAAATCCATAGGTACTATATTTTTTTTATCAATCAAAATAATTTGAGCATTCACCTTCTACCACTATTAAAGAAATATTAGACCTTTCAAAATTTAATGTTTTGAAAAAGAAAGTAATGTAAATAACCTTTAGGGTTTTAAACAATAAAAAGGCTTCAAAGAAAATATGATAAAGGTTAATAATATGGGGGGTTTAAAACAATAAAAAGCTTCAAAGAAAATATGATAAAGGTTAATACTATGGGTTATAAACAATGAAAAGACTAAGGTTAACTTGGTTACTCCTAAGGATAAATTATAGTAAGATAATCTTCAAAGGAATAGGCTAAAAAAAATTGTTTAATCTTAGTGCCTTTATCGTTTCAATGCTTCTAATGTAATAAATATGGTCTCAATGTGCATAATAAATGCAAGTTCTAAAATTATTCCACTATGCTTGTTAACACATATGAAATAATAAAAGAACTTAAATATTTTTGAAAATTTTGTTCTTAGGCTTAAAAGTTCATGAAAAAGATAGTTTTATGTGTATAAATAATTTGCAGTTTCATTCAATTTGACTATCTTAATGACTATTAAAAATTATGACATATAGAAGCAATTTTATTCTAAATGTCATCCTTTTACATACTAATTTAAATCAATATTCAACAATGAAACAAAGTATTGATGGACATATTTCAATTAATTCAAGATATTAGTTAATAAATTTTAACAACAAAGATTATAATAAGCTCAAAAAAATCATTAAAATCATTAACCCCTTCCTCACTCTTAAAATAGCACATTATCATCGATGTACACAATATAAGCATATATAATAGGTGAGAAGGTTGACTTGGTACTTTCGTGAGTAGTACGATTTTCTAAATTTCAGATTGTCCATCTGATATTTGGCTAACATCCCTGCAAAATATGAAGATAAAAGGATAAAAAGAATAAAGAAAATAAAATAACATAAATAATTATGAAACAAGAAACATTATTAATTGTAAGGAAGGAAAATAAGAACTATCAAATTTAATAAAGAAAAAGGAAAAAGATACAAAAGTCATGCATCTCCCTCATGATGTGATCCTGGCTGGTCCGATGAAGGAGGGCCCCTCGTGTTGACAATCCTAATTGGGTGGAGTTGTTAAAGAAGTTCCCTTGGTAGATGGTGGAGGCAGGAAGTCAATGCCTAGACAGCTTGCCATTGACAACATCAGCTCTCTCACCCATCCAAATATAGTCTTGAGCCTTCCTAGCTGCTCAACCAAAGTCTCAAGTCATCCTACCCACTCAATAAGCTTCGCCTATTGTCATCAAATAGTCTTTTGAGACCTAGAAGCTGAGTTGCTCGTCTTTTCAAGATTACTATCTTTATTTAGTCTATATGTGGTATCCTAGCCCTGGGAACTCTCGAACTATCCTCAGCTTGTGTTGCACCTCCCATCTTATGTGGCAGTGGTTGTATTTGCAATGGTTGCTCCACTGTATGTTGCTCCACTCTATCTCCACCCTTTATTGCTGGCTCATCGGGTTCCCCAATAAATCTATATATATTACTTATATGTCCTCGACATCAGCTGACCAATTGCACAAGTATTATGATATCTTGCTTGAGTGCTGCCATAGTGCCAACCTGCCACATCAGTGGTAATCTATCAAACATCCCCATCCGCTATGCCAGAACTGGTCATATAAGGCCTAACACAAATTAAACTGACCTTCCTTTTCTCGCTCTGATGCTTGGTAAATTAGGTAAGCGCTTGCCCTAGGTGAATTAGCGTCCTCTTGCTCATATTTCAGAGATAGTAGACATCTATGTTTCTAACCATGACATTGCTATCCCCTCGCTGCTCAAAACTCAAAACTCAATGTATATCTCAAAGTGTCGGGAGTCGTGATGTCAAGGCTTTGGATTTTCTCGGGTCATAAGGGAAACCTATCCTCAATTCCAGACACTCTCTCATTCTGATGAAAACTACATTGTAGAGGCCCTGGTGATCAAGAAGTATGAATAACTCATTCGGATCATCTCCTCAAGTAGCTGAAACTGGATGGCACTTTGCCTATCCTAGTTGTGGTGTCCCTTCTCCACGAAGATAGTGGAGAGCAACTTTATAGTCAACTCCTAGTAAGAGGGCTCCACGATCTCAAAGAATCAGGGTTAGGCATTGACATTGATAAGCTCCCAAATAATTAAACGAATAAGTAAATAAAATAAAGTAAAGTAAAATAAAATGAAATGAAATGAAAGAAAAATAAATGGGAAATAAACTAACAAAGTAATTATTAAAAATATAAGATTAAAAATATAATTAACAATTAAAATCAATCTAATTGTTTAATTGCACATTTAACACTACAATTTAAATTCAAAACCCTAAATTCATAATTATGTGAAATTGATGAAATTGAAAATTAATTGACGCAAAAAGTACAATTAATATGCAATTAAACACAAACACAATGTCAATTAACTTTTTTCTCTTGTTTCTCATTTTTCTCAAAATAATCTTGTTTCAAGATATTTTTCAATTTATTACCTATAAGTTCATAAGGAGAATAAAT
The DNA here is from genome assembly GCA_026413385.1 of Erythroxylum gracilipes. NCBI lineage: Eukaryota > Viridiplantae > Streptophyta > Magnoliopsida > Malpighiales > Erythroxylaceae > Erythroxylum > Erythroxylum gracilipes. The sequence goes on from JANZLC010000009.1 coordinate 5,589,802, forward strand.
GAAACATTGATAAATAATAACCAAGAGGATATAATCCTAGTCAATTGTGTCATAAGCTTTTTTAAAGTCTATCTCTAGGGCACAATTTTTACAACTCTTCCTCATTTAGTTTTTTAGCAATTCCTAAACTAAATGGATATTATCACTAATAAAACTCCATGGGATGAAAACTCCCTCATATTAGTGAGAATCTTGTGATCTTAAATTGGGTAATATGGTGACTTTATTAGTTATGAGTTTCTTATATATTAAGTCATGCATAAATGCAAGGATAAAGAATTAAATAAAATTCAATCATTGTTTATTATGTTATTTACAAATAATTTTATATATTATTAGTTGCATAAAATAATTTTACTTCAAAATTAAATAGGCCAAACACTTCCTAACAAATAATTTGTAATTATTGGTAACTCTATCTTCTATTAAGAGAATAAGGAAACATTATAAATAGAATTATTAATTTTTCTTAATATTTTTTCCAAAAAAGGAGGAAAAGGTTAATATTGACAATCTTTCACTTTCTGACATATAAATAAATCAATATGTAAAAGGGTCAAATTGAGTCTTTCCTTTCACTAAAATTCAATTTAAACTCAAATGTTTCATAATGTTTAAAACAAATCCTAACATTTTAAAAACATTTAATTTAACACATTTATTAGTATTTAGTTAAATAATTTCCTATTTGATTTTTTTTAAGACTTTATTGTTATTTGCATGGAGTATGAGGGCCTAGAAAGAACCCTCTTACCTTCTGGGACAACTTTTCTTAATTTACCACAAGGAAATGCTTTGCAACCAACTGCTACAACCTTTTTCTTTATTCTTTTCTCTACCTCCACAAAAGATGATGTAATTATTCAAAATTGAAGAAGAGTACAACCACCTTTTTCTGCAACATAGTTGTTTTGTCCATTATTTCATTGATGATCAACTTTTTTCTTCTTCCTTCCATCTCTATATATTTTGTTTATCTGTTTATTGTTTCTTGGGAGAGAGAAGCAATGTTTCAAAACAAGAGTAAGGAAGAAGATCATGCCTTCTAGACTATCCATAATAGATAAGTGACTTATTCACCTTAAAATGGTAAGTAACATCAACCAATATAAAGGATTCTATACCTCACTTAAAACTATAGTCGACAATTCACACATCAAATGCCACTAGTACATATAAAAAATACTACCACTTACTACAAATAAGTAACAAGTTGACCTTAAAATAGGAATACCATATCTTAATTAAAACTATACCATTTTTTATACTTACAATATCACATTTATTTTAAAATATTATCAATTATAACAACATAAGTGACATGTTTACCTTAAAATGGGAAGTATCATCACTTAGTACGAAGAAAAATAAAAATTAGTTAAAACTATACTCAATCTTCATACATCCCATACCATGCTTATGTAGAAAAAGAAAATACCAAGATCAATATCATCTTCACTTTTAAATAGGGATACTATCATCCGGTATGAAGAATACCATGGCTAATTTAAAAATATACCACGCCTTCATACATCCAATACCATGACAATATATAAAAATTACTACCACCCATAATAGAGAATTCACAAAGTTCCTCTTAAAATGGGAAGTACCATTAATCAGTATAAAGAATACCATGCTTCAGTTAAAACTATACTCGAAATTAACATATCCAATACCATAGTTATATATAAAAAATACCACAACTCATAATAGATAAGTTCTTAGAATGAGAATACTATCATTAGGTTCAAAGAATATCTCGGGTTACTAAAAAATACAATAGATCTTCGTACATCTAATACCACGCTTATAAACCAAAAGTATCACCAACCATAACATGTCACACATTTACCTTAAAATGAGAATACCATCACAAGGTATGAAAAATATTATGCCTAAGTTAAAACTATACTAGGCTTTGATCCATATGATATTATACAAAAAATTTCACCACCCATAATAGAGAAGTCTTACATTCACCTTGATATTGAAACTGCCATCATTCAGTATGAAGAATATTATCCTCACTTAAAACTATACCAAACCATTTATCCTCACTTAAAACTATACCAAACCATTTATCCTCACTTAAAACTATACCAAACCATTTACACTCCAATACCATGATTAGTATAAAAATACCACCACCTATAACAAATAAGTCACACATTAATCTTAAAGTAAGAATGCCCACATCAAGTTCGAAGAGTACCTCACCTTAGGAAAAACTACAATTGACTTTCATTCATTTAATACCATACTTGTATACCAAAAATAAAACCATATATGATATACAAACCATATATTCCCTTTAAAATAAGAATACCATCATTAAGTATAAAGAATAATCTCTTAATTAAAACTATACTAGACCTTTGTTGAGGTAAGTTTTAATCTTTTTAAAACCCTCAATATACTGCAAGTGCACAAGTTATGGGTGTAGTATATGAGGTGTCAATCTCTCGAGGAGTTGTCGAACCAACCTAATTCTAAGTTATCTAAGTCCTACAGAATTATTAAAATGAAAATAAAAACTGAAAAAAAGCAAACATTTAAAGATGATTGATAGGATGTTGATTTGCAAAATTAACACAAAAGAAATCGAATATTAAGCACCACCAAATTCACAAGGGAAAATCACACAAGAAAAATTACCAAATTATGAGAAAGGGATTTATACTATCATCAATACTAACCTAATCACTTTTGTGTTAATGTCGTGTCGGTTTTAGACTATCAAAGGGTAGATTACTCTCTTTTGAGTTATAACACAAGAGTGGCAAAATGCATTAAACTAATCATACGCTTCCCTGGCAACAACGCTAAAAACTTGTTGATCGTTTTGCAAGCTTTATAATTTATAGCCTTCAAAATATCACAAGTACACAGGTCATGATTTGTAGTATGTGAAGGGTCGATCCTATGAGGAAGTGTGAATTAATCTAATCCTACGTTATCTAAGGCTAAGAAATTTGATAAATTGAAAATAAAAATTGCAAAGAAAAGTAAATACAAGAAAGTGATTATAAAAAATTTAACTCGCAAGTTTAATTTAAACAAAATTGAAATTGAGCAACACAAAAGTCACAAAGGGGATTAACCAAGAAGAGTTACCAAATTGTGAGCGACGGGATTTTCCTATCTTCAATGCTAATATAGTTAATTATGCATTATTATGGTGTCGATTCTAGACTATCGTAGGGTGGATTACTCTCCCTTTAGTTATAATCATTAAATCCTAAATCATAAACCCTAATTGAATTATGGAATTTGCAATCTCTCAATTAACAACAAATCCGCAACTTTAATTAGATATTAAGCTCTCTAATAAACTATCGGGTCTCACACAGGATCTCCCTCTACACAATAAGCGATATAATTAATCACTTGGTCTATTGGATCACTTAACTCTCATTAATCCAATCCAATTATTTTTATCCAGCTCACGCTCTTAGTTTATTACCGAAATATGCAAACACTGCAATTAATCATAACACCCAATCACAATAACACACAAATAACTATATTAACAGTGAATCAAGGTAAAATCCTGAAGGAAAAGTTAGGAAATCATTAACAATCCAAGATCCATCATCATACAATCCATCATCATCTCATACATTCAATGAATGGAAATAAAGATAGAAAGGAGAAAGAACATAGATCAGATGACCTGGGAAGACAGCAGCTTCGGAAGACCCACTTCCTCTCTCGTCTTTTTCCTCTTCTCTCTCTTCTTCTTCTCTCCTATAAAGCTTTCCCTAAATGGAATAAATGGAGGCTCCCCTTTCAGGTCTCCTCTTTTTCTCTTTATAGTCTTTTCTAATTAGGGAAAATGTAGGGCTTTTCCTGTGCCCAAAAAGTTTGAAAAGTCCCTTGAAAACTCAAGTTGGGAAGGTTATTTGCGTGTTCTATCGCACAGGCCACAATCGTGACCCATGAGTGAGCCTTCTATCACGATTGTGTCTCCTCCCTGATGCTTCACGATCGTGGCACTTTGTTTTGGTTCGGGCCTCCTACAAAACTCCTCTGTTCTTCGATATTAACCCTAAAACACTAGCAAACTCATCAAGGCTTCTCAAATACACAACAATGAAGCTAGAAAGCATGCTCTAACCCATAAAACAGTTAAAACACAAATATTTAACTAACTAACTCAATTCTAATTTAACACATGCACTAAACAATCAAATTAATACTAAACACACATCAAACTACCCACTAAAATATGATGGAATGTACAACTATCATGTAGAAACTGAAAGTCCAAAAGATATAATAATTGCTCATCTAAATGGATTTTTAACCCATAAATGGTTCAGTCCATATCTCAACATCAAACAATTTGCTTAAGTCAACTCCTATCTTTTTCTAACTTATATAGGAAACTCAACTAATAGTTGAATACTAATAAAAAACCCTTCTTAAGATAAGGAATTCAAATGGTGCTGATCTAAGATTATTTAAATTTTATTTTAATTTAGAAATCCCATATTCAAGGGTATGGAAAGCATCATTTAGAAGGAATTATAAGAAATACAAGAAAAAAGAGGACAAGTACAAAAAAGTTAACCATTCATCACAATTTGATGAAGTAGTAATCAGATTCACAGCATATAAACTCCTTAATTCATATGCAACATATTAAAGCTTGCATTTTTTAGATGAATATAATATTACAATAACTTATAACAATTAGCTTACGAATTGTTTAATTTTGAACTCTTTAATTTTTAAAGTTACTTAGAGAGGTGTCGATAAGATTAGCCTCTGTACAAATGTTTTCTCTTAAAAATTACCTTAAAGTAGATTTAAAATTTTGAAGACATTTTAAGCATGCACTTGAAGAAATGCACTTCATTTTCAAATATTAACTTGATTCATTATAAAATTTTAAATAATAAGTTATATTTTAAAAAATTAAATTAGATACAAATATAAAAGAATATATTTTTTATGAGTTTGAAATACTATATATATGAACATTAAGTTAATTAGATAATAATTACTTGGTAAATTAATTGTAAGTTTACTTATAAATATTGGGTTGAGATAAACTTTATTTTAGATTTTATATATGATGTAAACTTGCCCCCTAATTTTTTATCCTAATTTTTACATGTAAAGTCAACCATTGACTAATTTTTAAAGGAGTTAATCCATCGAGTTACTATGTCAACTTGTATAATTTTACATTAAAAGAAAGAGAGATACTTCAAAATCCCTCTTAGACCACAACCATTGAAAGTGCTACGTAATCCCTTAACTCAACTCGGTAAAAAGTGGTTACTATTTCATTACAACTTGTCAACGTCCATTTCATTGGAATTTGCAAACCCATCTTTCCCAAATTTATGGTTGGGAAATTTCCTGGGCAAGCTTCAGGAATCAGACTACACGTTTGATGTTTAACAAGTTGATGGATGAGGTTGGTGGCGTGTCGTGATCCGAGTGAAATTGAGTATCTCTGGTGTGTGGCTCGATTGAGCTTGGAGAGAGACAGAACAACATGTAAGATGTTAATGCTCTATGGATGCTTGGAGGATAAGATCTCCGGATTTATGAATTGGTCTATGTTCGGTACTGTCAATTTGTCTCCAACTATTTTAATGAAATATTTTTTGATTTTTCAAAAAAAAAAAGTCGAGGGATGAGGTGTCTGCGTCTGCAGCCATAAAAGTCTGGCCACAAGATTCATATTATCACTGGTTTCCATTATATCAAAACATATTTGCAATAAAAACATATGCTATGCATATAAAACTTATAATAGGCTTAAACTCTAATAGAGCTATTTTAAAATAAAAATTTTAATTTTAGAATTATAAATAATTCTAATTAAATATTAGTTATGATCGAATAAAATTTAATATCTCATATTAATCTTTATTTATTAAATATTTTATATTTAATCATAAAATTTTTCAACTTTACAGCCAACCAAGTTCAGTTTAATTAAAATATTTTTGTTTTCTTCAATTTATTATTTATGTATGACTCATTAAGTTCATAAATATGTTGACAATTGATACAAATTATAATTTCAAATTATATTTAGGATCAGATCAAATAAAACTCTTTTAACTATTTTTAATTGTCTCAGTGTTTCGTTTCCCCTTGGCATACTTTGCCTAAAGATCAAACACCATTAGTATGTTCTCTTTGTTTTTTTAACAATGACACCAACATAAACAAGGTATTTGCGCTGTTTGTTATCAATGGAGTCCCCATATTTCAATGGAGTCCTGAGTACAGTTTAAGGTTCTTTAAGTCTGATATCATTTCCGGTATCACCAATGCTAGCCTAGCAATCCCACAGGCAAGAAGGTACTGCTTGTATATTACTGTTAGCTTCAAGTTGCCTACGTGCATAGGCATACACAACAGATGTCCAGTTTTTAAATTTGGACATGTAAGTTCTCCATGGATGTAGTTTTGGTTTTGCTTGTCGTATTTGACTCGTGAGAACTAGCGAACAAAGAACTCTAAGATTGATTTACTGCATATATTCCATTTCTTTTTGGACCATTAGTGTGACGTATTTGTTATTTAATTATGAATGAAAGTTGATGGAAAAACGGATCAATTCTTCTGTAAATCTCCTTCTGTCAGGTCTTGGGATATGATTATTTTAATTGTTCATCGCAACTTATTAGAACTATGTGAGAATTGTGGTAAATAACATGGTCTTTGACATTTTTCAGGGAATAAGCTATATGCTAAACTAGCGAACTTGCTTCGTCTCATTTGAAATTTTTTATTTGTTTTATGCAGATTCAAGTTTTGTCCCTCCTCTGGCGTACCCTTTTCTTGGGAGTTCCAGGACACCTTGCGGTTGGTCCAATCTCTATAGCATCACTAGTCATAGGGTCTATGCTGAGTGAGGCAGTTCAGCCTAACGAAGAACCAATTCTTTATCTTAAATTGGCCTTCACTGGCACCTTCTTTGCTGGTTTATTTCAGGCTTATTAAAGTGATAATATCATACTTCTTCATGAACTTTATAACATTGTGAGAAGCTGGAAGGAAAGGGTACTGCCGTACTGGTTCTGTGATCTTGAATATTAATAATAGCCTGTTTCTATGTTACAGGTTAGGTTTTATCATTGATTTCTTGTCAAAGGCGACTCTTGTTGGGTTTACAGTTGGTGCAGCCATCATAGTTTCTCTGCAACAGCTTAAATGGTTACTTGGGATTGTCCACTTCACTAGCAAGATGGAGTTTGTTCCTGTAATTGCTTCTGTTATTAATCACAGAAACGAGGTAAGTATTCACTTTTAACTGTGATGAAGAAGTAAAATATTGAAATACCCTTGCATAGTAATCTTCTTTCTGTTGATTTGCAATGGTCCTGGCAAACAATTCTTATGGATTTCAACTTCCTGGCGTTTCTGTTAACTACAAGGCATATTGTAAGTTTCTCCATGTTACTAAATCAAAACTTTCTAGTTCTTGTGTTAAGTTGAGATATAAATGATTGGTGGATTGATGCAGAGCATGAAGAAACCAAAACTTTTCTCAGTTTCTTTAGCAACGCCATTTACATCGATCATCATTTCAACGATTATTATCTTCTGCCACAGATCAAAGATTCACAATTATTTTGTCTCGTATATGAAGACTTTTTTCTTTCCTAATTGAAAACAAACTAGCTTAATTATGCATAATTTCAGGCACTCTAGTGATCTTGAAGTTGCTGTCATGATTCCTATAATTTATCCTTCGTATATGATAGTTGAGGTATGAAGTTGTTCTCATGACATGGACAAACCTAACTAATTGTCCCAATTATGTTAGTAATTTCTTTTGTAATCTCAACATTTATAATTTGCAAACTGGTCTCTGTATTTATTATTTTGTCTATAAGAATTATTAAGGTTGTAATTAAAATCTTGTATACGAAGAATATTCTTTTTGCTGGTATAATTTAATGATATTTTATTTTTCAAAAAATTAATGATATTTAACTTTTTATTACAATGCTTTAAAATATCAATTATTTTTTATAATATATTAAAATTTTGAAATATTATATACAACAATATGGATTTAAAATGTCACAAATAATTATAATTAATATGGTATAATATTTAGTTAAAATGTATATTAAAAAATTGATATATATTAAAAAACGTAGCTAAAAACTATTGGCTAAGATTTTTAAAACGTTGCTAAAGTAGTTAAAAACTTTTGGCTACATTTTTTAAAACATAGCTAAAACTTTTTTGCTACGTGTTTGAAAATGTAGCTAAAAACTTTTTGCTATGTTTTTGAAAATGTAGCAAATAATATTGAACTATGAGAACATTTCATAGCGAAAACATATTGACGATGATTTTTTAAATCGTTGCTAATACATTTTTGCTATAAAAATAAAGCATAGGCAAAAATTATTAGTGACGATTATAAAAAAAACGTCGCCTATAGTTTTTAGCTACGGAGATTTGGTGATTGTGATGAAAATCACTAATACTCCAGCAATCTTCACTCAGATTTGACAGAAATACAAGAAAATTTGAAGATAGAAGTGAGTGTGTGATGGTGTCTGAACTGTTGAAGAGAGAAAGCAGAGGGTTCTCAATGTTTCTATTCCAGACACAAGTGGTTCAGCTTACAGACACACCCACGTGACTCAAAAACAAGTCAGAAGCTAATAAACTCAAAGTGTAGTCGTTTCACTACAAGTCTGAAGCAAAGGAACTCAATTAAACTCTGTGGTATTACATTGACACACGCTCCAGACATTATAAAACGGAGTTTCATCAGTACAAAAAGCAGACAGAAAAAAGGGGATAAGTGACTCACGTGGGAGGCAGATGGAGGTGGGTTGATACAAGCCATCTTCTTCTTCTCCATCAATTATAAAAAGGAAATAGAGTTCAAGCAACAGACAGAGAACTCATTTTTACAGAAACTTCAATTTACTACTTTCATTGTATTCAATCTTAGAGAGTGCAAAAGAGAGTGAGAAAAGGTTCAGAGAGTGCTAGAGTACACCTGTGGGTACTAGGTAAGTTTTGGGAAAAGCTCTTTGCAAGTGTAGAACATACACTCATCTCTGTATCGGTTTTCTTCTTCTCCTTCTTCAAATTAGTGAAATATTCACCACTGAAAGTGGGAACCTTGGATGTAGATAGTGATACACTATTGAACCAAGTAAAATCTTGCCTTCTTATTTTTCTGCATTTACTTACCTGCAAAGTTAACAAAGCTTGTCAAGTTCTTGTGTTTAAAAGAACAACAGTTAAGCAACAATATCCCAACAAAAGTGGTATCAGAGCATTAGAGACTTCCTGGGGCATTTCTTGGACTCTCCAAGCATCAAGAATCATCAAGAACAATCAGTAAGTAAAAGTCTTTAAGTTCTTTACACTACAATAATCATGGTAGGAAAGAAAATGGATGTTTTTTTTCCTAGTAAAGAAGACTTTACCATCTGGAAACTCCAGATGCAAGCTCTTCTTGAATTATATGACTGTTATTGTGCTATAGAAGATCAGTATGATTTAGAGACTGATCTAATAAAGAAGCTACAGATGCAAAGATTTGCACATTGCAAGTTAATGCTTCACTTATCACCAACAGTGACAAGAAAAGTGCAGAATTGTAACACTACACAAAAGCTTTAGATCAAACTTGATGAATTGTATGCCAAGAAGTGTCTTCCTAACAAGATGACACTTCTTCGCAATCTTTCTAACTACATGATGAACACTTTAGTCTCTTTAGATGATAACCTATACTATTTCTTTAAGCTAGTTCAAGATTTAGAAGCTACATATGAGAAAATATCTGAGGAACATCAAGTTGTAGTAATCCTAAAGGCATTACCTTCTGAATTTAATGCATTCAAGGAGGTAATTAAGCATGCTAGTAGAGAATCTCTTACTGTAAAGAGGGTGTTAGATTCTTTAATGAAAAAAATAGTAGAAGTTAATCCTTTTAAGAAAGAGGCTGAAGTGATGTTTGCAGAGAATAATCATGAGAAGAAATCTCATAAGAAAAACAACAAGAAAGGAAAATGGAAGAAGGGAAGTGGGAAAGAAAAACACTTTAAGGAAGATGATGAAAAGAAGAAAAAGTGAAAAGTGAAAACATGCTTTTACTGTGATAAGAAGGGACACTTTACAAGGGATTGTAGAAAGAAGAAGAGGGATAAGGCAGCTGAAAGTGGAGTTTCAGGAAATGTTGAAAAACCAAAAGATTCTAGTGAAGATGAAATTCTGGCTGTCACTGAGGATAGTGAGGACCTTAGTAGAGAGTGGATTTTTGATTCAGGATGCACTATGTATGTCACTCCTCATAGGGACTGGTTCACTACATTTGAACCAGTCACTGCCAAGGTTAAAATGGCAGATTCTGGGCAGCAAAGGATAAAGGGCATTAGAAGTGTCTCCATCAACATGTTTGATGGAAAGACAAGGACCCTCACAAATGTCAAATTTATGCCTGGAATAAGAAGAAACCTAATTTCTGAAAGCTTGTTTGATAAACAAGGCTTTCAGATCAGGTCTAAGGATGGACTTAGAGAAATCCTAAGAGAGGGAAAAGTTATCATTAGAGGAGTGGAGAGAGGGGGTCTACTATGTTGTAAGCTCAACTGAAATAAATTAGATTTCAGAAAATGGAAGTCATGAACCAACCAAGCAATGGCATGCGAGGCTGGGTCATGCAGGCAACAAAAGTCTGTTCCATCTCTCTAGGCAAAGTCTAATCCCTTAACAAAACTTACAAAAGTTAGATTTTTGTGAATCCTGTGTGTTAGCAAAGCACCACAGGTCAGGATTTCAAAGGGGAGCTAAGACAGCCACAGAAATCATGGAGTATGCTCACAGTGATCTTTAGGGGCCCTCTCAAGTCCCCACAGTAGGAGAAAATTTGTATTTTATATCCATAATTGATGATAGATCAAGAAAATGTTGGGTTTATCCCATGAAGAGAAAGGATGAAGCACTAGAGATTTTCATAAGATGGCAAACCCTTATGGAAAATTAGACTGGGAAGAAACTAAAATGCCTAAGGACTGATAATAGATTGGAGTATTGCAACAAAGAATTTGAAGAATACTAAAGTAAAAATGGAATCCTAAGGCATAAAACAGTAAAAGCTACTCCACAGTAGAATGGAGTAGCTGAAAGGTTAAATAGAACTCTCCTAGAAAAGATAAGGTGCATGCTCCTCTCTTCGGGTTACTCACATTCACTATGGGGGAAAACAATTAGGACAACAACCTATCTAATTAATAGGCTCCCAACCTTTGCAAATGATTACAAGAATCCTTAGAAAATTTGGAGTGGTAAGAAACCAAAACTCACCCACCTTAGGACTTTCGGATGTGCAGTCTATGCACATCAGAAAGAGGAAAAATTAGAGCCTAGAGCAATGAAGGGAGTTTTCTAGGATATCCAGAAGGTGTAAAGGGTTATAAGATCCTACTACTATAAAAGGGAGCCTACAAACAATCATAAGCAGAGATGTCATCTTTAGAGAAGATGAATTCCCTCTGCTGAACAAGAATCCCTCCAATTATGACCTCCACAGGGAAATTCAGGAAAATTTAGAGTACTGAACCATTCAGCCCCATTTTATGTACCACCAAAACCTGAAGAAGGTGGTACTACATAATCTGAAAATGTGGAGCCTACAGAAGGTACTATACAGTATGAAGAAAGGAGAGAAGAGGTAGTAGATGAGGGTGAAGGAGAAACTTCACACCCAACTTCGGATGATGCTCAAGAAAACCTACAAGACTATCAACTCATAAGGGACAGGCAACCAAGAATCAGAATTCCTAATAGAAGATATACTAAACTAGACTTGATTGAATTTGCATATTTCATGGCTGAAAATGTAGAAAGTAAGGCTCCTGAAACTTATGATGAAGCCATGAGAAGCAAAGATGCAAAACAATGGAACGAAGCTTGTGAGAAGGAATATTCTTCATTGATGAAGAATAAGACTTAGACTTTAGTCCCTAAACCTTATAAAGCCAAATTAATTGAGAACAAATGGTTGTTTAAATTAAAAGAAGGAGTAACAGAAGCAAAACCTAAAATTTACAAGGTTAGGCTTGTAGCTAGGGGATTTAGACAAAAGGAAGGAATAGACTACAAGGAGATTTCTCTCCTGTAATCAAATTCAAGACAATTAGGCTTATACTAATCCTAGCAACATTATATGACTAGGAAATCCATCAAATGGATGTCAAGACAGCTTTCCTATATGGAAAGCTAGAGGAGACAATTTATATGAAGCAACCAGTCAGATTTGAGGACAAAAATAAGCTAGACTATGTTTGCCTATTGCAAAAATCCCTATATGAGCTCAAACAAGCTCCTAGACAATAAAACAAGAAGTTCTATAAGGTTGCTGCTAGTATGAACTTCATCAAAAGCTCATATGATTACTGCCCATACTATAAAGATCTAGGAATGACTAAAGCAGTGTTTATCACTACAAGAAAATACCCATTCAGCAACATTTTAATAACGTCGCAAATGTTTAAAAAACGTCGTAGATTATTATTCGTGACATTTTTGAAAACGTCGCAACAAACGTCGTTGAAGGGGGAGTAAGGAAACGGTATTGTTAACGTTTTGTAGAAAACATTAAGGAAGCTTAGGCTATTTGTTGACATTTGGGAAAACGTCATAAAAGCGTAAGGGAATGGGCAACGAGTGAATTAAGCGTCGTGGAAACAATCTAGCTTTGTGCAACGTTTATTAGATGTCATTGTAGCATGACAATCTGCGACATTTGGGATTAAACGTCGCAGATGATTAGTTTGTAAATTTATTTTTTAAATATATTAAAATAATTTTATTTCAATAAATTTTAAATTTTATATAATTAATTTTAGGTGACTCATCCGAAATTATTAATAATAGTGAGAATTATAAAAAATAAATTTGTAATTTTATTTGAATCCGAATATGATTTTAAAATTGAATTTTCATGGAATTATTATTCTGATTAAATAATTAATATTTGAGAAAATATTAAATCTTATTTATTTAATAACTATTTAATATTATATATTGAATTTTTTATTTAGTAATTTATCAATTT
>JANZLC010000009.1:5606269-5620930 GCA_026413385.1 Erythroxylum gracilipes
TTGAACATGTTTTTTTTAATTAACACTTTTGGGCCTGTAATAACTTTGAATTTCTATTTCTGACAGTATGATGTGATATATTGTAAGCACTATTTGAGATGTATGTGAACTAGTCTGATTTGATTGTACTGTCTTGGGTGGCATCCACTTTTCCTCACAGGGGGTATTTGGGTATTACACAATACATTTCTAATAACCAGGATATAATTTTATAACATCGATGGCCACAATCACCTCCGGCCACAAGTCCAAAAAAAACCCATATTATAGCTAAACAACCTTAGTAAGAGTATGGCAGCTTAAAACATAATAGAGAGCTAAAATCTCCAGTTTGACAAAAATAATTTCTCACATCCAAGGCACAATTGAGTTGAAGAATTCAATTATTACTGCTGGCTTTTTTTCTTAAATATTATGTTGTTTTGTTTTGTCCAGATGTTAATTTAGCGTTCGTCAATTCTATAATGAATACAATCTCTGAAGTGCCAGGAATAAGTTCTACCGGACAAAAACGAATAAAAACGAGATCGGATGTTCTGTTTTGATTATAGTATTTTTATTATGTTCTATTAAATCTCATTTATATATTTATGTAAAGTCTATAAAAACGTGTAGATGAAATTTAATAAAATAGGCTTAAAACAGGATAACCGATACAAAGAATTTCACGTGTAGTATTCAGAAAATTATGGATACACTATGAAAATAATATGAAGTCTATAAGTGGATGGTATTAGAATTTTTAATATGAGTAGAGTGTAGAGTCCACTAATAAGAATTAGACTTAGGTTAACTATTGTTAAAATAATTAGATCTAGTCTTTTGAATAGTTGATATTTACTACTTATAAACCCTTTAACAGTTTTATGTTTAGTCAATATGAGATACTTTAACACTCTCCTTAAATGCAACTAGGACTGGAGATCTAATTGTCACTTGAAATAAACGCAGTGGTAACCGAACTAGGCCGCTAAGAATGGACATCTAGACGGACAACTGAAAAATTAATAATACGGATTAAACCTACTCTGATACTTTTTTAATATAGGCAGAACATAAAATCCACTAACAAGAATTAAACTTCAGTCAACGAATATCAAAATGACTAAAACTAATTATTTAAATAATTGACCTTACCATTTATAAACTCTTTAATGTTTTTACAGTAGCTATGAAAACAAATATAAGAGTTGCACGTTCGAATATTAACTAATACAATAAATTAACGAAGATTACTGGGCAGCTCGCAACCTGGATTATTTTACACAAAGCTTACGTTTTTCCAAGTCACTGTATATTATTTCTCTTTATTTTTTGTAAGACCATGTATGGTGCATCATTGTCTTGGCCCATCTCTACTGTTGATCATAGAGCTCAAGAGCAAGACGTGGGGTTACCATGACTTCAAGAGGAGTTTCTTTGAACAAGGCCAACCGGATGCCTTCCGTCATGTCGATTGGCTCTTCCGATGGTCTGTAGAAGTTAAATGCCTGAAGTAGTCTCGCAAGTGTCAATTTCATCACTTGCATGGCTAGGTTAATCCCAGGACAAGCTCGTCTTCCTGAACTAAATGGAAGAAGCTCGTAATGCTGACCGTAAACATCAACATGTGCTTTTGTTGTAAGAAACCTTTCTGGAATGAACTCCTCGGGATTTGTCCACAACTTTGGATCCCTTTGCAGCTTCCAAAAGTTTACAAACATACGAGTCCCCTTTGGCAGATAATACCCGCCAAGGTAACACTCTTCCGTCGACTGGTGAGGAATTGCCAATGGACCTGGTGGGTGTAATCGCAGAGTTTCTTTGATAATAGCTTCGATGTAAGTCAATTTATCGACTTCGGATTCATCGACAAGTCGGTCCCTGCCGACTTTTTGGTCAAGCTCTTCCTGGGCAAGCTCCATGATGCGTCTATTGTTCAACATGTTACTAAAGGCCCATGTCATGGTGATAGCGGAGGTGTCAGAGCCCGCCACCATAAAACCCTGTGACATGCGGGACCAAGGATTTAGTCGAAATCGTACAACTTAGCTTATGTTTTGAAGATAAGAATGACAAAGAAGACATGGTAAAAGGCACGTCTTACTCCAAAAGAATACATTAGGGGACATGGATTGTAATTTTACTAAGAAGAAACAGCGTTTACAAACAATATATATGATCCAATTATCTTCATCGATAAATAATTAAAAAGGTAAAAAAGAACAATAAAATTATTTTAAAAATGATCAAGGAAAATATAAAAGAGAAATAACAATTTTGGAAGTAAAATGGAAAATATAAAGTAAGGTTGTTAAGAATTATTAGTAAATAACATTAGATATGATTTTATGATAAGTGTAGTAAACCAAACACAATCTAAATCTTTAAGTGGTTTCATTGCTGATTTTGAAATCTTCTGCAACCAAATTTGACGAGTAAACTATATGTACCATCGTTCATATCATTTTTCAGAAAAAAGAAAAGATCATTGTACAGGGGACATACCATTACTGTTGCCTTGACTATGGTATCACGTTTATGGCCGAAAGTTGTGTCATCCTCAACCGTTGAGAGCAGAACATCGATGAAATCTTTCTTGTCCTCTTCACTCTTGATGCTCCTTGACTTATGTTCTTGAAGCCATTTCTCCATGATAGTATCCAATTCCTTGGAAACGCGCTTCATGCGTTTAATTATGCCACCATAATCAAACCATCCTAAGATTGGTATCATATCACCAGGAACCCCACTTCCAACAACGTCCATGAATTCTCTGATAGTTTCACCAACACTGTGATCCTCCTTTTCGTTTGCATCAATGTTGCTCTCGAAGAACCTCTTCCTTGTAATCATCAAAGTAATCACATTCAAGGTTAAATGTTCAACCCACTCACTCAAGACAACCTTAACTGGACGATGCTCATTCCTCTTGCTCAATAAGAACATGTCGTTAACCAAGTGATTAACCTCAGACACCTGATAGTGCCTGAAGGTTTTGAGCCTATAACTGGACAGAAGTTCAAGCATGGCTATCTTACGCAAGTTGCGCCAGTAGCTTCCATAGGGTGCGAAACCCATTGAGGCAGCGTTGTAGCCCAGATACTTGGCTTGAGTTGATTCTGTGCGAGACGAAAAGATCCTGTCGTTTGTAGTGAATAGGTCCTTCACTAGCTCATAATTGCTGATCACAACATATGGGTGAACCCCAAGCCTGATTGAGAAGATAGGACCATGTTTTTCAGCCATGGAACCAAAGGTTTTGGCAATATTGTTTGCACCAGCAAGTAGATGAAGGTGGCCTATAAAGGGCAACCCACCAGCCACTTCGGGGGCAAACCTTACCGTCTTGTGATCATTTTTTTTTGACCACCATAGATTACACAATAGCACTATTGCAATGGTTCCAACAGTTGCTAGTATCTGTAGAAAGGTATCCATGGTGGTCTGGGTTTACAAGTGTTGCACTTTGTTTATGAATGCAAGACTCTGCTAACTATCATCCATATTTATAGAGAGATTTTTCATGCTTCTTACTACGAGAAGGATGTGAGATGAACTCATATCCAGTTGGAGTGGTCCAGCTGCCAGAAGCAGTCAAATTTGGCCACTTAGAAAGTAAATGCGGAGACCAACTAAACAAAAGTTACCATAAAACGACAGGTTCTATTTCCAGCAACAAAGGATTTGTTGGGAAAAAATAAAAATAGACAAGTTACAAAACAAGTAGCAATATATATTGATAAAAAAATGATATTACAAACTTTGAGTCTCTACCTCTTACTCTCTCTTATTCTCTTTTCACTTTACTTTTCTCTACCTTTTTTTGCAGGATGTTTGGAATGGTATGAATTTAATTTAATTGTAGCATTAAATTCGATTCAAGTGTTTGGAAACAAAAAAAAAAAGAATGCCTTTATAAATTGAATTCACCTGAAAAAGCATTGGAATTAAATTATGAATTGGGACTTTAATTTTTCTTTTAAACGTTGAAAATATCCTTCCAATAATACCTATCTAACCCTACCATATATCTCTTCACCTCAAGTAGCCCCTCCCATCAAGAAACGGAACAACAATACCTTCTCCACGAATTAGCACCTCCCACCATATCCAGGTTTTCCCTTTTTCTTGTTCATGGATGTCTTTTCCTTTTTCTTTTTTTTTGTCTATGATCATCGTTCTCTTTTAGATCCATCATTTGATTTAGCTTCTCCTTTCATTTTCCTATCCTGTCTACATTCTTTTGCAGTTCTCGAATTTATATATATATAGATAGATTTTTTTGTTTGTTTACTTTCGGCTACATTTTAAGTGAATCTCGTTCCATTTGGGATCTTGAGGGAGAAATATGTTGCACTATAGCAAGGTAGAATATTGTGATGTAGAACTCGAGATAATTGAGTTTATAGATTTATATGCATTAATCACCTAGGAAGAGAGACCATGAAAAGGAGGGAAAAAAGGAAAACTAACACAAGAGAAAATGGAGACTAGGCAATGAATTGAAAGATTCTTATGAGGTTGAATCAGTTTCTTCGTTCTTATGCATAGGAACCATTGAATTCTGCATTTTTTATGGTACTTTTTGGTTGATGGTAAAGGTATGAGCATGAATTAGTCTCGAGATCTCTTGGAAGATTGATGGGTTTAGAAATTTGGGTGTTTCAAATTAAGCTTTACTTTCTTTTTTATGATTTGGCTTCACCTAGCTGTGAGAGTATGCTAGTTTCGTTCAGTATTGAGAAACAGAACTACAACAATGCGCATGTTTTCCCAGTAGTTTGATGCACTACGGAACTTTTGGTAGCTTACATTTGATTGTGCAATATCTACAGTATAATTGGTTCCTTTTGTTGGGTCAATCATGATGCAATTATTTTTTCATGGTGCCTCTGAAGTCTTCCTTGCTTATTTGTACAGTTTGTTTTGCTAACTTTGATTAATATTAGTTGGTTTGATTGGTTGATTTAAAAGGTATTGATAAATGGAGAAGCATATGGTGGATTATATTATCTAGTAGGCATTATACGAAAATCTTCTAAGGTATTAAATGAGCATGAAGAAGTATTTCCTACAAATCAAAAGGTTGAAATAAGTCATCAAGTCAAGATTAATATTTATAAAGCGTGTCATGAAATTTAATAGAGAAAAGGAAAATCCCCATTATTGGACGGTGAAGTGATAACTTAACATGTGACTTTATGTTTGCTTCGACCATGTGACACTAGAGTTTTTGCAAGTGATATAGCAGATTTATTGTCAATGTACATAGTAATCGGACCTTCTTGTGGATGATATAACTCACTCAAAATATTCTTCAACCATATTGCTTGACATGTACATGCTACTACAGTGATATACTCATCTTCACACGTCGAGAGAGCAACTCTTTTTTGCTTTTTTGATGACTATGAAAATATTGTTGATCTAATGTGAAATGCATATTCTTACGTGCTCTTTCAATCATCTAGGCCTCTACCATAATCACTATCTGAATAACCAGTCAACTTTAAATCTTGAGAATGTGTATAAAATAGACTATGATCTATTGTGCCTTTAATATATCTTAAAATTCTTTTTGCTATAATGAAGTGATCTTACTTTGGCTTCTCTATATATCTACTGACCAATCCAACTGCATACATAATATTTAGGCATATGAAAGTCAAGTACCTCTGACTTCTGACTAGACTTTGGAACAATGTCGGGTTTACCGACTCTTTATTTGAATCCATTCTTAATCTTACACTTGTTTCTACTAGGGTAGCCATTGGTTTCCAATCCTTCATTCTAAACTTGCTCAGAATTTGTTCTGCATACTTCTTTTGTGATATAAATATTCCATCTCCCATTTGTTTTATTTCAATTCCAAGAAAGTATGACATTTCACCAATATTTTTCATTTCAAATTCTTTAGTCATAGCTTTCTTAAAATCACTAAACATACTCGAATCGTTTCCTATAAAGATTATGTCATCCACATATAAACACATAATCATGATATCTCTATCTTGATTTTTCTCCACGTATAAGGCATACTCATCTGGGCCTTTTTCAAAACCATTCCTTTGGAAATACTCATCTATTCTCATATTCTAGGCTTTTGGAGCTTACTTTAATCTATACAATGCTTTCTTCAGACGATAGACTTTGTCTTCCTGTCTTTTTTTAATATATCCCGGCTGCTCAATGTAAACTTCTTCTTCTAGGTATCCATTCAAGAAAGCTGATTTCACGTCTATCTGATAAATCTTCCATCTATTTTGTGCTGCCACTGCTATAAGAAGTCTAATAGTATCAATTCTTGTATTGAGAGAAAATACTTCTTCATAGTCGATTCCTTTTCTCTGTTTATAGCCTTTAGCAACTAACCTTGCCTTGTATTTTTCAACCTTACCTTCTTGATTAGCCTTTGTCTTGCACACCCACTTAACTCTTATTTCCTTGTGTACTTTCGGAAGATAGTTAGTTCCCATGTGTCTTTTCTATTGATTGCAGCAATTTCTTCATTCATGGCTTTTTCCCATTTCTCATCTTTAATAGCCTCTTCATATGTTAATTGATCACACTCTACCATTAAACAAAACAATAAGTAATCAAATGTTGTCTGTACCTTCTCTGTAGCATCATGGATATCATGTAGACTGCATTTTTATAGGTGCTCTCCCTGAATTGCTACTGCTACTACTGCTATGTGATGAAGTTGATGGTGTTGATGCCAGATTTGTAAAATTCTGTGGAGGAGTTTATTCATCTCCTTGTTCATCTTGTGTGTTGGAGTCATCTTTTTTATCATCATCGAAAAATAATCCTTGGACTTTCTTATCTTCTTAATTCCATTTCCAATAATCTACTTCATCGAATTCGACATCTGGAGAGATGAACACCTTCTTGGTCAAACGGTTGTACAATCTATACGCCTTACTCTTCTTTTCATAACTAATAAATATGCACTTTTCACCTTTATCATCTAACTTCATTCTTTTTTTATCAGGAATATGGGCATATGCAATGCACCCAAAAAATTCTAAGATTTCCAACTATTGACTTGCTTCCACTCCATGCTTCATTTGGTGTTTTGAATTTTACACTTTTTCTTGGACACCGATTTAGTAAGTAAACAACACATAGAACGACTTTAGCCCAGAAAGTTCTTGGTAAGTGCTTTCCTTTTACCACGCTTCTCGCCATATTAAGAATCGTGCAATTCTTTGTTTTTGTGATGCCATTTTGTTGTGGTGCATATGAAGATGTCAACTGATGAATAATTTCATGATCTTTGTAAAAAGTTTCAAATAACTTTGGCATGTACTCACCTTCTCTATCAGATCTAAGTATCTTTAAATACTGCCCACTTTGTTTTTCTGCCATTGCTTTGAACTCCTTAAATTTATTAAAGGCTTCTGATTTTTCTTAAGAATATACACCCAACTTTTTCTGTTGAAATCATCAATAAAGGTAATATAATACCTGTTTCCACCAAATGTAGGTATATCAAATGTTCCAGCTATATTTGAGTGAACAATCTCCAACAATCTTCGAGCTCTTCATGATTTTCTAACTTCAAAACTTTGCCTATGTTGTTTTCCTTTAATGCTTCACATAGCTAATTCTGTTGATTAATTTCTAGAAGTCCCTTTACCATCTTTGCTCTTGATAACAATAGTAGGCTAGTAAAACCAAGATGACCAAACCTTAAATGCCATAGCCATGACTCATCTTTAATGATAGATTTCATGCACTTCAGTACTTCTGACTGAATATCAAGTGTGAAAAGACGATTATTTGTCATTTCAACTTTAGCAGTTAATTCTCCACCTTTGTTGATGATAAGAGAGAAATCATTCAAATGTATGTCGTACCCTTTTTCTAAGAGCTGACTAAGGTTGATAATATTGTTTATTAATGCAAGTACATAATAAACATCATATATATAGCTCTTCTCTCTATTTTCTAAGGTAATCATAATCTTACCTTTACCTTTCATTGGAATTTTTGATGAGTCACTGAAAGTAACTTCTCCTTGAATTGTCTTATTCAAATTTGTAAATAGCTCATTTCGTCTACACATGCGGTTGCTAACACTGGTATCAAGATACCAAACATTTTTCTTGCACTCTTCATTTACTTTGTACATTAAGAAAATTGCCGATTGATCTTCTTTATCTTTTGTTACTATAAAATGATTTGTTTCCTCCTTCTTCGAGGCTGATCTGCACTTATAACTGAAATGGTTACACTTGTTATAGTTATAACATTGCACTTTTGATTTATTACCTCGTTGTTGAAAACAGCCTCTTCCTCGATTTTGAAATGCTTTACCACGACCATATATTTGATAGCTTTCATTTGTTTTATCTCTTTCAAAAGAGTTCCTACCATGTCTTCATCCACCACATCCACTGTTGGAGGCACCTTTGTAGCTTCTTCGATTTCCTCTGCCTTATTGGTAACTAGTTTGATTGCCACCAATAGACAACTTACTTTGCAAAGCTTGTTCTAAATCATCAGTATTTCATTTTGGATCATTCTCAGGCCATAAGCTTGAAGAGAGCCCATAATCTCATCAATAGATATTTGTGACAAATCCTTTGATTCTTCAATGAAAGGGAAGATATAATCAAATTTTCTTTTCAGTGAATGTAAGAGCTTTTCCATCAACCATACATCGTCAAGAGCTTCTCCATTTCTTTTCATCTCGTTTCCCATTGTTTTTAGACGAGTAACGTAGTCACTAACTTTTTCGGAACTCTGCATTTTTAATATTTCAAATTCAGCTCTAAGAGATTGGAGCTGTGCCTTTTTAGCTTTTTCGACTCCTTGAAGAGATTTATGTAAGGTTTCCCATACGTCCTTTGATGTTTTGTGTCTAATTTTTTTCAAACATTGATTCGTAAAGTCCTTGGAAAATGAAAAATAGGGCTTTCTTGTTCATCTTGCATGATTGTTTAAGTGATGTCCTTTGCGCCTTTGATAACATTGCTTTGGCAGTCGCATCTTCAGGCTCAGTGTAGCCCTCTTCGACAATCTCTCACAAATCTTATAGTGCAAGTAGTACCTTCATTTGGATGCTCCAGATTTCATAATTTGTCTTTGTCTTTGTCTTTGTCTTCGTTAAATTTGAAATTTGAGGCTAAATCATATTGGTCATTTTCACATCCTTAAAACATAGTCATAAACCTAGCTCTGATATCACTTGTTAGGAAAAAATAAAAATGGACAAGCCATTAGAAAACAAGTAGCAATATATATTGATAAAAGAATATATTACAAACTTTGAGTTGTAGCTCTCTACCTCTCGCTCTCTCTTATTCTCTTTTCACTTTGCTTTTCTCTACCTTTTTTCACTGTTTTCTCACTACTTAAACACTACCCATATAACCCCTTTTATAACTATTAAATTCGATTTTGTTCATCGACTTTAACACTCCAAAGTTAACTAAAAGATTACCATAATAAATGAACCTACAACTACATCACAACCATTTCACAACTATAATAAATGAACATTGACAGCTAGGTACTCAACTATTGTATCTAGAAAAAACTATAAGCTTCTATCAAGTTTGACTTCTAATAGGATTATAGTCGTAGAGTCCATTTTCAGTAAAGGATTATCCTACTTCAGTAATTAATATAGGAAAAAAATACATGTAATTCCATTTGTTTTATCCTTGATATGTTATGCTCCTCTCTATTTTAAAAAAGACTTATTATCCCCTTTGATCAATAGTCAAAGGAGCTTAGAATTCAAAAAAAACTTTTTTACCCATGTATTATGATGACATCACTACAATTGTACATATTGCATTTTTTAGAAAAAATATATCCTTTTAATCTTTTGATGACTAAAATACGTTTCCCCTATTTTTTTGCTTTATTTCATCATGCCCTCTATTTCAAAAATAAAAATTATTTTAAGCATGAATTATATTGTAACCATTAATAAAAAAAGGAAAAATTACTAAAAATACCATTATCTTCATAATTGTACTTCATGACCGTTAATTTATGAAAAATATTTTAGGAAAAAAATTATTTATGAAAATTTTAAAAAAAGAAAATTTATTAGAGCTTCCATTTTTTCATAATTGTATGTTCTAACTATTAATTGATGAAAAAATTACAAATTTTTGTTTGTGAGTTATCTTCTCACCATTACTTCAAAAACAAAACAAAAAAATAACTGAAAATGTCATTTTTAAAAAAAAAAAAAGGTTTCCTTTCCTCCAAACCTTTTCAAATCTTATTGAATTTGTTCATTTCGAGATTAAAAAAAAGAAGACCGGAGATAATTCCCTCTTATTCTATTTTTCTTCTCAATAGAGTTGATTTTGTCCACAATCATTCCCTCCAAAATAACCCCAGGTAGTTTGGATAGCTCATGTTTTTTTTTGGGACATGAGAGTAAACTGGAAATAACAATAAAAAGTAATAGATAAAAAAGTCTTTTTGAATTTTAAACTCCTTTGAATGGTGGTCAAAGGAGGTAATAGGTTCTTTTTTTTGTTACAAGGGAAAGAAAAAACTAAAAAGGACTAAAAACAGCTCGACTAAGAGGGTTAAATGTATTTTTTCCATTAATATAAAAAAATATTAAATACAACAAATTTGGGAATTTGAAAGAACATTACCTTGATGAATGTTGTTCGTATTGGAATTTTGGAATTGCTAAATGTAAAAGTATAAATTATATAATACAAAATTCTTTTAAAACTATTGCTGGGATGTATGATAGTTGTATTCAACAGAAACTATTTGAATATAAGTAATTTAAAACTTTTTTTACTTAACCCTGGAACTTCTATATATATATATATAATTAAAATTCTTTTCACCACCAAGCACTAAAGTTTAGCGGTAAGGGGTTGATCTTCGCTTAAAGAAGGTCAGGGGTTCGAACCCTTCTTGTGAATGCAGCAGTGTTAAATACTTGGTGGTAGTACTAAGCCGCCCCTCAGAGTCCCACAAGGCACGAGCAGAAAATAAATCTAGGCATGGTAATGGTTTAAAGGTGCCACCGACAATTCAGGTCCACCCAAAACACCTCGTGGGTTAACCCATATATAAATAAAATCTTTTGACTTTACTCTAGAACTTCTATATTATTTTTTCGTCCAAATTCTACTTACCTACCTACAAGATATGAATTAATTTTGCCTTCATGTTACTAACATCCATTTTCTAATCAAACTAAAGATTTACCTTTTAATTTATTCGGAAGATATTTGAATTTTATATTTTTTATGTGACTTACTATAATCATTTTTTTTTGAAATCACTATTATAAGATGCAATTATGATCATACAATACATACAATAGAATACAATATCATTTTATTTGAAACTATTTTTCCTATAGTAAAAAGGTTGGGATATTTTTAAAATTTTAATCCTAAATATTTAGTAAAGTGAAACTTAGGCTAGAAACTATCTAAGACTCAAATTACGTAGGGTTGTCTTCAAAATTAGGTAAAGATTACTTAACCCTAATCAAACTAGCTAATTAGAACTAAAGTTATGAGTATTTTGATTACCACAAGTTATATTGATAAAATCATATTTTCTTATTAAAGAATAAAAAGAAAGTTCTTATCAAAGTGAAGAAAAGTCTTAAATTATTTTAAACTATATCAATAAGATAGCCTTTAATATATACAAAATCCCTAAAGCTTATATCCTAAAAGTAAATGCACATTCACCTTTTTCATAATCTAATTAGGAACAATTAAATAACTTCAAAAATGTCAAATCCTTATTTAAACAAAAATATGATATTCTAAAGCTAACTACCTAATATACGAGTCTGACACTTATCAAGCTTCTGACATTGATTAACTTGTGAAATTTTATGAGTGCAAATATTAACAAGTTAAGTGTTGGTCGCAAGTATGACACTAGCATTAGTTTACTTCTATTTCCCGAATCTCATCATCCAATGTAAGAGTGTCGCTAACACTAACATTTTACATATGTTTTCACATTCTCAAATTTTCTCAAGTTTAACTCCAATCATATGGATCAAGTTGTTAAACATTTTTAATAATTTTCTTTATATATTAAACATTTTATATTTTCAACAATATGTAGAAAAATGATGAATCTTAGCAATGTATCTAATTCGTTTTTAAAAACCTCCTTTTCTTGCATCACCATAATGCATCCTTACAAAACTAAATTCATGCATTTAGTCTTTTCCATATTCAATAGATCTCTAATTCCTTTCAAAGAATTATGAGAATGATTGACAATAAGTGCTAGTGCAAGTTGACCTCTGTCATTCCTTCCCTCCTCGAAATGATTTATTGTTGAATTACCTGCAGCATATAAAGATAAATTAGTCAAGTTAAATGTAACAGTCATATTATTATAACTATTTGACAAATCTAGTTTGTAGCATTGTTAATGATCTTCTCCAATGTTTGCTTGTTTTATGTTATACTACAAGTATATGAGTCGTATATTCTAGTACAGCTGATATCATTTATATAGGGATTAAATAGTCAACTAACAATTTAAATTACACTTTGTCTAAGGTAATAAAAGGTTGAATTAACTGAAAATTCAAGTAAACTAACAAAACTTGATAACTGAACAAATAAAAGATAACATTGAAATTGAAGTTACTCAATGATGAAAACTTAGGGATTATTTTGTCCTTGTTTTATCTTTTCTTCACCTTGTGAATTCAACTATGCTTGATCCTAGATATTCAAAGGTTTTGATTACCCTATCTCGAGATATAATCAAGTAATCCCAATTGAAATAGATAAAAGTTGAGTTGTAATCACTTGATTTCTCAAAACTACTCCTAACTACTCAATTGAATTTGAAGTAATCCTAAGGATAATTAACTTACAGTTAACATCTTTCTTCAATTGCTTTTTAACTTGATATTTGTAAGTATATTAAGGTACCAACTCTTATTGCCCAACATAAAACAATTATCTTGATTCAATCTCTCGATTCAAATTAAGTATGAGCAGATATCACAACGAAGTAATATATTGAATTCAATAAAGTAAAAGTTATATAAAATAATTGAAGAATAAAAACCTAACATAAATTTAGAAATCCAAAGTCATATTCAAAACATAACTATTCAGATTTGGTATACAAGGCAACGAAATAGAAGAAGAAAAGAGAATGAAATCATCTTGAAGCCTTGATCTAAAAAAAAAAAAAAAACTAGAAAGCTAGAGTTGATCTTGATGTTTCCACTTTTGATCTTCTTTTTTATGATTTACAATCGTTAAGTGATGTTTTAAGCTTCTTTATATACTTTTATGTCTTTTAGGATTTTGTATAAGGTTTTTTTTTCAAGTGTATATCTTCCAAAAATAGTCCTGAAGCATCTAAAGTACAAAAAAATTCGCATCCTGGTAAACACCTTACACAATCTTGCTTAACCATGTACAATCTTCTACTCTTTATTACACTATCGTGGTAGACTTGATTCTCTAGCTTTTTCTTCATCTTTTCTTTACTTTTTCTTGTCTTTACTCATCACTAAATCATTAAAAAAAATCCTTGAAATATATAATTAAGATCAAACTCTTGCCTTAAATAATAATTAATCAAACAAATACATAAAACACTAACGAGAACATAAATATGAGTCCTAAACACATGATTATCAACTAAGAAAACACTAAAAAGAACATAATTTAACAGCTAGAAAACATACTAATTTTTACACCTATCATTATCCCTACATTTAAATATTTGCCTTCCCCGAGCAAAACTAAAACTCATGAAATTAACTTAGCCATAAACATCAATCACATAAAAGTTCTGACACACTAACTTATTCCATTTATGTTTAAGTGCTTTGATTTGAATACACATATCAATCCAAATATTGACACCCTATTTGTTCACCTGTAACACTTATAAGCGTACATTTATTATTGTTGATCAATTAAAGAGGTAAACTATCACTAAATATCCTTCTATGAAAATTCTTGTTATTTTAAGAGATCAGTAGGTTTAATTTTATTACAAGCACCATATTTTTAGATTTTCTTTAACGATCACCTAGCCCTTTGATGAGAAGGCAAAATCTTTGTCATGAATATCCCCCAGTTATTCAACTTAAGTGTCATTCTATTGACGTGAAGACAAATATTTTACCATGAGTGCCCTTACTTAACAATATATCAACTCTTAATTGGCTAGTTAAGTCAATTTCCTTACAAAGGTCAGAAGGAATAGGAATAGGAATCTTTTTTTCAGGTCTATGGGGAGATTCCTACGATGGATAAGTAACACCGTTGGCTTGCTGCACTCTCAGGGCATTGACCAGGAGGATGCATTGCGCAGGTAGCAACGAGAGAAGCTGGGCTTGGCAAGGTGAAAGGTAATAGAGGATTTATGGCCACATCAGGTATAGATATTTCAATAGATTACCCATCTTTACTGATTTATGTCTGGTCCCCTACATCTTTGTTATCATGTCTCATATGCATGTCGTCCAACTGGAAACAGCTCTCTACATTGTAGGGGTAAGGCTGTGTACTATCCGGCTCTCCAAATCCGGCTTCAATGAGGGATTTTTTCGGGTATGATGATGATGATGATGATGATGATAATGATGACATCATTATCATCATCATCATCATCATCATCATCATCATCATCATCATCATCATCATCATCATCATTATTATTATTATTATT
>JANZLC010000009.1:5626537-5645296 GCA_026413385.1 Erythroxylum gracilipes
AAAACTTATTTTTGGTAAACCTCTTACCAAATCATGTTTAATCAACTTGGAAATATGTTTAAAACTAACATGACCTAACTTTTTATGCCAAATCAGTTTTTCTTCATTTGTTGATATAAAACAAGAAGTATTTTGACTTTGCAAATGTTCTAAATTAATCTTATAAAGATTATTTTGTCTTTTAGCAGAAAAGAATATGGAATCATCCTTGTTTTTAACTACACAAGAGTTTTGATTAAAGGATACTTCAAAACCAGAGTCACATAATTTACTTATACTAATTAGATTATGTTTTAAACCTTCAACTAGCAGAACATTATCAATAGATGCAAAAGAATCTTTACCGATTTTGCCGATTTCAACTATTTTGCCCTGCTGGTTGTCTCCAAAAGTTACTGATCCTCCTTAGTTTGAAGATTTAGGAACATAGATCTTCTTCCCGTCATATGTCGCGAGCATCCACTTTCCAAATACCATTGGTGCTGGTTGCTTTTTCCAAGAAAGGAAATCTGCAGTAGATATTATGTTCTTCTTAGGTACCCATATTTTCATGGGTCCTTTGGGGTTAGTCTTATAATTATTCACAGAATGATAATAAGAAGACTGGTGATATTTCTTTTTAAAAGGACAAAATTCTTTTTGTAACGAATATTGCTATTAGTAAACCCTAAACCACTCTTATCATTCAGGTGTCTATACCTTTCAATCATGTCATTCATTTTTTTTATACTTTCAGTAAAGGTTGATAGATCTGTTGAAAGAGTATTAATCCTTTGTTTCAGCTGACTAATTTCCTCATATCTATCTATAGTTACTTTTTTTTCATATCGTCTACTTGTTTCTTAAGGCAGACGTTTTCTTTCTCTAACATTTGTGTGTTCTATAAGTTTTCGACAAACTTTCTCTTTAAGGATCTATACTCCTTTAGTATAGCATGTGAATCTTCTAACACTTCTAAATATGCATCTTGCAGTTCATTAAAGTTAGAAGTTACCTCCTAGTCTCCTTCTTTTTCAGCTACCAAGCATATATTTGCTTATACCGATGCTTCTAAATTAGAATCAGATTCGGACGAATCCAAATCTTCCCAAGTTGCCATCATACTCTTCTTATTTTCTTTATTTTTCTTCAGTTTTCTTCTTAGCAACGGACTTTCAGACTTGTAGTGTCCTGGTTTGTTACACTCGTAGCAAATGATAGAGTTCTTCTCCTTCTTGACTTCGTCTTTGCTATTTCTCTTAAAAGAAAACTCTTTATTTCCCTTAGCTTTCTTTTTCCACATTCTTCTGAGAAATGAAAGATAATTCATCATCATCTTCACTTGAATCTTGTTCGGATTCACTGGTATCAGCATTCTTGATTTCTTCAATCTTTAATGCTTTTGACGATGAACTTCTATTCTTCTGAGTCTTGTAATTTTTCTGACCAGCCTTTAATGCTATAGATTTATCTCTTCTTGGTTTATCTTCTACATCAAGCTCCACTTCATGTATCTTCAAAGAACCAAGCAATTCATCAAGCTTTAATATACTCAAGTCCTTGGCTTCTTGTACTGCAGTGACTTTAGGTCTCCATCTTTTTCGCAAACTTCTAAGAATCTTCCTAACATGGTCTTGATTATTATAGATTCTCCCAAGAGCTTTAAGTCCATTAACGATAGTTTGAAATCTTCCAAACATCTTATCAATAGACTCATCTTCCTTCATCTTAAACAGCTCATACTGGTGTACAAGAATACTTATCTTGGACTCTTTCACCTAGTTTGTGCCTTCATATGCTATTATGAATAGAGTGTCCCACATCTCCTTTGTAGTGTCGCATCCATGAACTTTATCGTATTCACTTCTGCTTAAGGCACAACTTAGAAAGAACTTGGACTTTGAGTTTAGTTGGAATCTAGCTTTTTGATCGGTTGACCATCTGGTACGGGGAATGGCATATCCTTCATCATCCATTGGTATGTATGGTCCATTCTCAATGATGTCCCAAAGATCAATGTGTGTGGATTCTATGAAGAGCCACATCCTGTCCTTCCAATAATGATAATCCTCACCATTGAATGTAGGACGTATTGTGATAGAGGCGCTTCAGCTATAAAAACATGTTATTTATCCATGGATCTTTGTCCTCACTTTGTAACGATGGTTCTTGGAAACCGAGCTTTGATACCAACTGAAGTAAATTACTTGTTAGTATAGTCTTTACGTACAATATACAAAATGCATAAGAAAGGGGGTTGAATTGTGTATCCTTTTCGTGAATACAACCCCTTTGATATTCTTTTGAAAACTATTTTTTTCCAAACTCTTAAATGAATATCAAAATGTTTATACAAAAATATCTACGTGATTAAATCGCAAATAACTTCTATATACTTGTATAAGAACAATAGAAATTAAAGTAGAGAGTTAGAAGATGGACACGACGATTTACCCTGGTTCATCCCAAACCTTGGGCTATGTCCAGTCCTCAAAATTCTTCTGAGATTTCACTAAACTTCTCCAAAGTTGCAAGTATTCTTTCCCTCTCAGAGCCTCTTTAGGTCTCTTACACAAAGTATTATTTTCACTCTCTTAGCCTTTTCAAGCTTTCAGCTTTTCCTTTCTCTCACTAGAAAGATATTGCGAGCTTTGTTACAGTAAAGATTACTCTCCTGTTTCGCACAACGAATACAGAATCTTTAACTTGAAAGCTAAACGTTGAAGTTCAAAAACTAGAATCTCAAAAACTTGTTTAGTTTTTGACTATGACTTGTATTTATAGCGTTCGTCTCTAACTGCTTCTTGATAACTACTTCTTGTTTCTTGTAGAAACTATTATTCAGTTGAGTTCTATAACTAACTCCAACTGACTAATCGTCCGACGTACTATCGTGTCTTCGTCTTCGTATCGTCTGTGCTTTTACTTTTCTTCTGTGTTTTCCACGCTTCTTCTGTGTTTTGCTTCTTCTGACTTTTGCTGCTTCTTTTGTGTTTTCCATGCTTCTTCTGTGTTTTCCGCGCTTGTTTTGTGTTTTGTATCTTATGTCGTTTGTATCTTCTGTCTTTTGCTTCTTCTGTCTTTCTCCGCTTCTTCTGTGTTTTGTATCTTCTGTCTTTTGCCGCTTCTTCTGTCTTTTGCTTCTTTTGTGTTTTGCTTCTTCCGTCTTTTTACTTCTTCTGTGTTTTGCTGCACGCTTAACATACTTATCAAAACAGTTCATTTATTTCTATTATTATTATTATTTGATTGTCACCAAAATTATTAGACGTGAAGTCATTTTGACTTAACATAGTTTAGGATTTCAAAGAGTGTTATATGAAACGAGGGTTTCAGTTTAGTAGAACAAATAAACTATTTATATAGATGTTGTGGAAAAGATAAGAATACCAATGAACGATTTAGATGAATGCAATCTAATCCAACGGCTGGGAAGAGATAGAGTTAGATTTTTTACAGAGATTCCTTATCTTGTCATGGATATTGTGTGGATAGGATACGAATGCTAATGAAAGGTTGAGATGAATACAATCTAATCCAACGACTGGGAAAAGATAGAGTTAGATTTTTTACAGAGATTTCTTATCTTGTTATGGATATTGTATGGATAGGATACGAATACTAATGAACGGTTGAAATGAATATAATCTAATCCAACGACTGGGAAGAGATATAGTTAGATTTCTTGAGATGAATGCCATACAAGATAGGAGCAAAACGCCAGCCTTGAAATTAATATTAATAGAGATGATACAATTACATTTCAAGAATTCCTTGCTAGACATGAGCAAATTAAAGATAAAGAAGCTCATTATGAACTTTGTAATGTATTAATTGAACATTTGTGGGAATGATATGGTAATTCAGAGGATTAGAGATTAAATGTGCAATAAAAATATTATATTTGTCTGTGTTATTAATTTATTGTTGCAAAAATATTAATTATATTTGTTAAATAATATTAATTTAATATAAAGTATATATTAATTGATTAAGAATAATGATTTTATTTCAATTTCTATAAATAAATAAACATCATTGTATAAATATAAATTAATTTAGTTAATAACTAAATTATTGTGCTATATTCTTTGAAAATAATTTGGTATAAAAATTTAGTCTCGAGCCATTGGAATAAAACCAAATTTGGTGTAAAATGATTCTTGAAATATTCTTTTTTATATCAAATTTGGTATAAAATTTTAGTAGAATGGTTGGACATGAACTTAGCCACGCAAAAATTGAGTGGTATTTTACCAGAAAAAGAAGTGGTATTGCATATCGGAGTTATGTTAACGAGATTGGGATTAGATTCATAATGATATTATTATTATGCATGATATTCGACATATAGTCATAATTTCTGTCAAACCATCATGATTTCATAATATGGTTACGTATGATAAGTGACACATAGTCATAATTCCCGTTTGTGGTTTATGGTTCAGGTGTACTGGAGATATCAATAATACATGATGGGTTATTGAGAAACTAACCAGTATTCTAGCACCGGATAGTTCATGTTTAGAGAGGCTAAGTGAGCTGTTGAATTTGCCATTTTGGAAACCAGCGTACCTGACTCGTTTCCTTGGGATACATTCTTGGCTATAAAGTGCTTCCTTGTCGATCTCAGTGTGCTTTGGTACAAGGCGTGATTATCGTGATTTGGTACAAGCGTGACAAAAAAAAGAGTTACTGTAAGATTAAAGAGTGCAGATATTGTTTTATACGAGTGTAAGGCGTAATTTTCGTGCGTGTCGTTATCTATGTTGATTAACGCCGTAGAATTTGACTATTTAAGTTGTCAAATCAAAGAGTTTGAGTGGCTGAAAGCCACCATTGCTTTGGGATCACGTGACCACGACACAGGTTGTTTTCTAGAATGAACACTCGTGATGGTTCAACTAGTAGAAGTATCTCTTATCGTGTCTACTAATTGAAAGATGCTGTATTCATATTACGAGATTCTAACTCATCTTATAGATATGAAAGCATAACCAAATGTAAATATATATTATTTATAAATATAAAGTGAATTAAATTTGTAACTTAATTTTCAGTTACTAATTTTTCAAATATTATATGTCCACACATATTCCTAAAGTAATGGTTGCAATTTTCTATTAGTTTATGCTTTACGATCAATAAGTTACTCGTAATTCAATAAAATAATTATTTAAAAGTATTGTTATCTTATACATATTCTGATGCATATGATGAAGTCTACGAGATAAATGTATATTGTAAATAAATTTATGATAAGATTATAATTATGAGATGATTTCAAAAAAAATGAGATTTATATTACATTTATATATTGTAAATAAATTATTAATAATTATTGTTCTATTAAGACTAAATATTAAGAATATATATATATATATATATATATACTAGAACACGTTATGTTTCTTCCTTATGAAAGAAATAGTCTATTTTATAGATTAAATTATAAAGATACTAAACAAACATGTAGGTTGGTGTTTATTAGCGAACAAGTTCATAGAATTAATTCGATATGAAAATTCAATTTAGAACATTATTTATATGTATATAAAAATTCTTGTTGTGATTAATATATAGGTGATCCTTTGACTTGAGATCACCAAAGTAACTGATATAGAGATTTCTATATTTTGATACTACTTATAAATTATTGTAGTTGAAAGTAGCTTAGTTAGTTGTCATTGGATATAACATGAATTACATGGAGGTAGTTGAATAATTAATATATGATCAATTGCCTTAAAGTAATTAAGAAGAATGTTTCGTTGTCCTCGATTAGTATTGATTTAAGAAATCCTTGGTAAAGGTGGAATAACATTTTATAAAAATACTTTGCTAATATGATTAATAGAATCAATTATTAACAGTAGGGAACTAACATGATTGGACCTAAATATAGTAGACATTACTTATATGCTCTATGTCTAATTGGAACATTGTATGATGAAATGATTAAATTATATAAAAACATCATGTACATAAATATTAGTCAAAATCACTTTGATATTCTTAAATATCTGGATGGTCATAATACATTGATAGATGCTAATCTTGATCTATATAAATTGTTTAATTAGTGAATTTAATTTATCTAGTCCTAAATATGATTTAGGTATAATTTATATCTACTGTCAATATATTTTATAACCTAATGGGTCACACATAAAGAACGAGTTGAAGAGAGAAAAGATGTGTTAGTTAAGTTAAATTTGATTGTAAATCTTGAGAAACTTTATTATTGAATTAGATATTAGATCTTATTTGTGCATAACTAGTATTAAATTAAAACTAATTGTAATTTTAATTAAATATTAATTGAAATTAGAATTTTATTTCAATTAAATTACTAAAATGTTCATGACATATTATAAATAGGCTTAGGGTCTAAAGGAGTTAGCACTCCTTGCTTCTCCATTTCTACAATTATTGTAGGGCTTTCACAACATGTTCTATGGATATCATTAAAAGTTAGACACTTATGTGGCTAAAGGTGGTTGAGATGAGACTGTTTCAGAATTAGTTCAACGAAAACAACAAAAAAGGACCAAGTGTTAGGCACCCCGCCTTAGCAAGACACGTGCCCGACGTCTAACGTGACATCTAGACACACATCCCACAAGGGTGACATGCTTACACCAGTCAGCTACAAAAAATCACAAATTGACTTCTTCAGAATAATTGTAGCTCAATGTCTCTAGTTTATTTTAAAATAAGAACCATCTCATTCGGAGCTTCATAGGTGAAGATATGATTAAAAAGCCAAAGTATGTTTATAACCAAGTCATGCTCTTCCAATCGATTCCCTCACTTTTATTCCATAAATATTTTACAAATCAACACCAAAGGCTACCAATTTTTATGAGGAGATAGAAAAATGTGTCAGGAATCTATTGGTTCACATCACCTCAAACATAATTATGTCCTCAATCATATTGTACCTGTTTTGGAACAATTTACATAACTTTCACTATAGTTATTAGATTGAGGTGGTTTTAGGATGGTTACAAAGAGAACTTATAGATCTACAACTGTCGTGAAGACTTTAAAGAGATATTTTGCCATTTAAAAGGTCAAAATCATGAATTTCCTAAAGTGTACAGTGTGTGTCCGTTAAATGAACAAACACCTCCACCTAATAGACATACATGGGGTCTGAGGTGTTTTCCAAAACCGTGAAGGTCCGTTTAACGGACCTAATGTCCATTTAACTGACATGGATGAGGCTGGGAACATTTCCAGACCCGAGATGGTTCATTTAACAGACCTAAAGTCTGTCTAACGGACTTAAGTGAGAAAAAACCCTTTTCAAAGCCTTTCCAATGGTTCTTACACCCATTCTAACATCACATTCACTCATAATCTTCCCAAATTCAACTCTTCTAGTACAATATCACTTCAACTATCAACTTTGTTACCTTAAACTCTCAAATCTCAACTCATTTAATTCATCACTTACAACCAATTCTCATCATTTACTGTAGTTATCTTGTATGTACATCCTATGCAGCATCACTAACTTATAATGAGCATACCTCTCAACTGCGATATCCAAAAATTTCATACTCTATATCATTGGAAAGCTAGAAGATAAGCTACAACTTCTAAGAAGACAACTTTGTCTAGTTCAGCCTAAATTAATATAGTTTTTCCCCTGAAGTCACACCACACATTTTTCCCCTATAAAAAACATGACAATTTTCTATCTTTCTTTTCCATAACACATCACACACACACACACACACACACACACACACACACACACACACACACACACACACACACACACACACACACACACACATATAACAACAATTCATGTTCAAAATTCATCATCTCAAGCTGATAACTTCTTCAAGTATACCTAATTTTAACTCAACATCATCCAGACACAATTCACAATTTATTAACATCAAAAGATAAGTGTTTTACAAAGCTTTAATGGCATTTCAAGCTAAAATACATCAATGTCTCAAAATCTCAAAATCCATAAGATATTTGAACTAATAATATTGGAAATGTGGCTAAAGCCTTATGGTTACAAAATCTAGATTAAAATACAAAAATATGCAACTTGGAGTGATGCCTGGCCTCTCGCTCACTCGAACTCTTGCTCATCACCTAGAGGTGGGAACAGAATGGGGGTGAGCTTAAAGCTCGTGGGTAACAAGTTTATAGTTGAGAAACAAGCAAAAACTATTTACAAAACTCATTGCCATTGAGCATTTTCATAACCATAGTAATTCCACATCAAAAGTCATAAACCACTTATTCCTCAAAATTCTCAATTTGTCACACAGTTCATAAGCAACAGACATCATGCATTCATCAAACTTGTCAACACATTCTAAAACACATAAGCACATCAGAATGGTTTGGGTAGGTTCATAAACAGAACATATTAACTTAATTCTATAAAATGGTCTTGTGTAGCTGTGAACATAACGTACTATCGCAATCTCACATAATGGTTTTACGTAGCCGTAAACTTAAGGGATTCTATGAGGAGCTCCATACCACTAGTCGACAGGCAGGAGAAGCCCTAAGTCGAAGTGCACTTGACATAAAGAATAGACCAAACCAAACCCACATAATCATGCATTCCACAACTTGTAAACATATTGCCCAAAATGGCACTTTTCTGAAACTTGATTTCTTAAACATAAAGTCTTTTCAAAATCATTTCCATATCAGTTCATAATTCATCCACAAAATTCATATAAAAAACATGAAGCACTTTATCAAAGCATTTAAAGAACAATAAATGCACATTTATAAAGTAGTTGGAAATCATTTAATTTCTTTTTTTTGAAAGAAACATTTATGGCTTTTTTACTCAATTATAAAAATGTAACCCACCTTGAATTCCTTTCTTAATAATTGCTCAAAAATGCCTCTTCCCTTGTTCCTAATGCCTCTCTTGATTTCCTTCAACAATGGCAAAATTCCCATTCAATAGGAATATCAATTGAGAACCCAAAGAAACATATTCATAAAAATTGATCCTAGAAAGCTTAAACCATACATTTCCTAAGCTTCTTGAACTAAAATCCTTCTAAAAATTCAAAAGATTATATAAGACCTTACCTTTAATCTTCACTAAATGAAGAGTTTCTTGGCTCTAATGAAAACTCTTCTCTTCCTCCACGTTTTTCTCTTCTTGAACAACCTCAAAATCTCTCTTGAAGGCTAAGAAAAATTGAAACCTAATTGATCTTCTTTCTTTTCTCTCTTCTCCATGGCACTCTCTTCTTTCTCTCTTCTATTTTTGTTCTTCTCTCTCAATTCATGTTTTCTTCCTTCTTTAAAATGCAAGACAACAATTTTTCTTCCCTTTTTACCCTTAATGATTGTAAAATGACCATTTTACCCTTCCTTATATGCCTTATGGTCTTTATCCTTAAGTGAACTACCAAAAATGCCCTTATACAATATTACGACCTTAACACTTTAATTCAATTAACCTATATCATAAAATCCTACTAACCATGACATAATAATTAACTCCAATTAAAATAATCTATCAGAACCTCAAAATTTATTTAAATCATGCTTAACTCAACAAGAAAAAAAATTCGGGGGCCAACAAACAGGGCACTTGCTCAGAGCCCACTCTCATGACCTTTATAAAGAGCATCCAAAAGAGCCCTCTTTTTTGTTTTTTATGAGGGCCCACTCTTGATCCTCTAAAACACAAAAATAGACAAAATAAATGCTTTTTTTACTATGTTCAGGGCCTATAAAATGTTAGGAACGACCATGATGCTTAAATAATGGTTCGGAATGACTAAAAGTGTATTTTGAAAACTCAATAACATAATATATAACAGTCCCTAATATTTTAAAGTGTTCAAATTGAACTATAACATTTTTAAAACATCTAAGTAGATGAAAATTTAAGCAATTTAATTTTCTATCAGTTAAATACCATGTCAATGCTGACGTGACATTATTTTTTATATTTAAAATAAAAAGTGGGTTGTACGACCACATAACAAGTATAACTTATTGTCTGAAATGTATAACAATAGTTCTTACTGCCTACATGCAAGTGAGACCCGTCACCCACTGTTTGAAATGTATAACAGTGTAACAGTAGGACCTACTTTTTTATTAATTTTAAAAAAAACTTTTCGGCAATGAGACCATTGTTATGAATATGTTATACCAGTATCGATCAATACCAAGTACTATTTTGGGTAAATTTTTAAATTTTATAAAATAGTCCCTAATTTTTTAAAATTACAAAATAATCTCTCAATATATTGTACTATCTAATATATAATTTTACATCAAAATCATATCTAAAAATCATAATAATAAAATTTTGAATTAAAAACAATCTATTAATTTCTATTAATATTACTTTTCACATATTTAACATATAAATAATAACTACAACTAATATAAAAAAATCATACAAATATAAAATCAAGGACATACAAAGCACTTAAAATATTACAATTTCATCATATAATAAATAATATTACATCAAAATATCAAATAAAAAGAATAATAAATATCTATAATACTCTAAGTATTACAATTTATAACAAAAATTTGTGCCGAGGAATTAATCAACTAGAAGTAAAACCTAAAATAAAAATATTTACAGTTATATTTATATTACATATATAGAAGTTAACATATACATTAAATATAAGTGAAATTAAAAGAAGAGGAGAAATGAGAATCTGAAACTTTATTTAATCGAATATCCGCTCAAATAGTATTGAACTTAATTTTCATTTGGTACAAAATTCTCATCATTGAGAGGAGCCTCATCATTACTATCATTCAAATTCATTGCACCAAATAGCATGTCAATACTTTCCGATCCAATATTATCTTTCAAGTCACTTTCATCTTTCTAATCTAGTTCCTTAGAAACCCAATTCGCTAATAGATTGATATGATCAAGGTAAATTGAATATATAAAACTACCTATTCTTTTAAGGGTCCTGGTAATAAAATAATTAAGAAATTGTAAGAAATTATATTCAATTTAACAATAATAA
Organism: Erythroxylum gracilipes; assembly: GCA_026413385.1. Taxonomy (NCBI): domain Eukaryota; kingdom Viridiplantae; phylum Streptophyta; class Magnoliopsida; order Malpighiales; family Erythroxylaceae; genus Erythroxylum; species Erythroxylum gracilipes. The sequence goes on from JANZLC010000009.1 coordinate 5,637,538, forward strand.
TAACATACCTTCTTCAAAACTTTAAGTTGTATCGAGCAAAGACTAAGTCGTTAATCTTTTATGCTCCAATCTATTCCTTTTCTTGGAATGGATGAATTAGAATGGGCTCCAATTCCATTCGCATCCTGTTACACTCATACATTAACTCAAAATTTAAATTGCAAATCTTTACAATTTTGGAACATCTATCCTGAATTACCGACGATCATTTTTCGTTGGTATTTTACCAACGGTTGAAGATGTATTACCGACGGTAATACATCGTCCGAAAGAATTTAACGACGGAACATATTAAGTAAATTTTCGTCAGTGAAATTTAGCAACGGAAGGATTTTCGTCGGTAAACCGAAGGTAATGACGTAAAAAGTCAACTAATTTATTGACGGTGACATTTACAGTCTGTAAATCACAACAAAATTTTTGACGTAGGGATTTTCATCGATAAACCGAAGGTAATGACGTAAAAAGTCAACTAATTTACTGACGGTGACTTTTACCGTCGATAAATCACAACAAAATTTTTGTCCGTCGGTAATAGCTGGTTACAGTTTTTTTTAAAATTCCAATGTTATATTGTTGTTATAAATGCATAATGTTAAGGGTTACAAATTATTTGTTCATAATAAATTAATTTGTATATATAATTTGATTAAATTGAAAATTAATTAATAATATAACGTATAAAGTATTTTAGTTAATAATAAAAACATTACAATGAACAAATCTTATGTATTTAATTGAGAACAAATGACAAGGACAAGCTACTGCCGTGGTGATCGTGGGTACTCTGAATTGTTAAGCCTCCCCTTTAACTGTTCCATCTCCTGTCTAAGCTGAGCCATCTACTCCATTTGCTTTCTCATCTTAGTCATCTGCTCCATCTCCTCTCTTATCTTAGCAAGCCGCTCCATCTCCTCTCTCATCTTAGCTGCCTACTCCATCTGCTCCATCGCCTCTCTGATCTTTGATACCTGCTCTATCTCCTCTCTCATCTTCTCTCTCATCTCCTCTCTCATCTTCAAGCTCATGTCCTCTCTCATCCTAGCTATCTGCTCCATGTGCTCCATCCGTTGATTAACGTTAGCCTCTGTCAAATACCCTATCTGCTCCCTCAATATGTCCACTATGGCCCAAAGCTCACATACTTCATTGCTTTGCGTTGGCCAGATGCTACTGTACTGGACAGGGAAGAGCACGAATAATATATCTTCGCATATGAACCTAGGCTAAATATTCTTCCATGACGGTCACTACCACCCACAACATCAAGATATGTCTAAGTCTCATCTACAGGTTGTTCCTCCTGAGACTGTCGCTAAATATTTTGTTGTATTTGATCCTATTAGGAAGCAACGTTTACATTAGTAATTAAGGTATTATTGTTAAGAAATTATTAAAATGTATTAATTTCACTTACATTCAGCTCTCTACATCGGGTGTTGATGAATGTGACACCATCATGTTTCTTCGTATGGGTGTGAAAAAATAGCTGGATAGGTGTAGGCTTAGTGCCCAATGACTTTTCCTACATGTATAACCTTAATTGTCAAATGTGAACTAGAATTTATAAAAATTTCGACAGAGTTTCCTCTATATGTATGATATTTTCCCCCTGTTCAACAAAGAAAATAACTTCACACAGCCATATATGGCACCAGACATTTATATCATAATCAATATGTACAATAAAGCGAAGCAAAATGTATACAAAATAGGTGTGAAGTTTAGATACTTACTAGTCTATGTGCATGCTCGTAGTAGGTAATTAATCCTCCCGTATGTACTGGAACACTCTCACCCCCCGGTCCTCCACGTCTGTTGGCCGAGTTACGCTCTGAGATGAACATTGCCACAGGTGATATCCAATACTTGGTCCAACGATTCCAAATTTCCTCCGAAATATAACGCGGCCGTGCACCAGCCTTGCGTATCGCATTAATTAAGTCGCGATAATGTGTTCGAGCTTTCTTTTCCTAGACTTTATACATGCTGGCGTCGAAACAAGAATCCCAGAAAAATTCTTTCTAAAATAAGGAGGGAAACAATTATATAATGTTGAAATATTTATGTAAATTGTGTATATAAATCAATATAACATGAAAATAACTATTATTTGTACCTCAAACTCCTGAAAGTAAAATTGCTTTGTGGCGTCAGATAAATTCTTCCACACATAACCCTCAGGTTCATTTCTTTGCTTAAATGAGGAAGTCATATTTCTGGAAGTCGGTCCAGATGGAACCAACCTAACATAAGAAATTATGTTATACTATGTAAAAATTGATAAAACTAAGACTTAATAATAAGCAAATTGTGAGTGATGTGATTTCACTTACTGTTTATTGACAACTGTTATAAACTTTCTTCCATCAGGTCCCTCAGCTCCAGGCTGGCGGATGTCTCCTCTATTCGATAAGCAGGTATTGGATGATATATGGGTTGGGGAAGGGGATGGTGTAGGATGAGGAACAGTAAGTGATGCCTCATTTGTAACAGTCGACGCTGGAGGTGGAGGAGGTGAGTCAGTGGGAGCTGCAGATTGTGACGAACCACTTTCACAGTAAGTTGCCCCGAACATGACTCTAAACCTCGGTCGCATAATCTCACGATGTCTCTTTGGTCCCATTTGTTTACCTGACATTCAATTTTTTCCAATTCTCTACAAGTATAATTAATGCTTTCAAATCAATATTTTACACAATACATGGAGAAGAAAAGAAGGCAATGGAGTTGAAGGTTAACAAATTGTTATCAACAATAAATGAACCTTAACAATAATACAAATATGCATTTTTTAACAAAGTCTTACAAATACAACAATAAATCAACTTGAAAACTTAGTGTAATAATGTATTGCATTGAAAAATCACATTGATATAATTAATTTGTTTGATTCCATGTGATATGGGAGTCGGTAAAGGTAAATGAGTCCCCAATGTCTGGGTTCCCAAGAAGGGTCCTCGTATGTTCAAACGCACCAATGGAAACAGTGAAACTTCTTCCACCTGGTGTAGGCTTTTGAACACCTTCTTACACTTTTCCACTATAGCTATACTTGTAGAGGAAACAGTAAATGAGTCGTCGCTCTTAGTATGGAAGACTAATTCTCCAGAGGAACTACTAGCGGGAACAGAGTTACCTAAAACAAAATCAGTGAAGAAGTTTTGAAACCGTGATATTATAAAACTGCTTAACCAACGACAATAATATATTAATGCATACGTGATTGTGCAGACGAGGTTTGAGGAATAGAAAAATTTTCGACAATACCTGATCTCCCTATTCCTTTATAGGCCGTTGTGACATTGCTCTCACCTTTATTGGAATACATGTCCTCTTTCGAGTTTAAAGGAAGCTTAAACATGTAGGATAGGCAATGAAATGAGAATATGTATAATAACTTCAATAAAAGAAATGAGATGTACATAACAAGGAAAGAGACGACGTGCAGATCATACTAAACACCTTCAAGTAACAGATCAGTCATAGAAGGCAAACGATTGGTAGTGTATGATGCAGCGATATGTTCTGTAGTTTTGATTCCTTAGGCTGGGATAATTTTGCCACATTCCTCCCAACGGAAAGAATTTCTACCATCCGGAACCAGTCGCCATGTCGACATTCCTTTAAGAAGAAATTCAATGAAAGACCTTACATAATATATTCAAATGTAAATAATGTTGTTTTTAAAATTAAAATATTCAATTACAAACACAAGTTATTCGCTATCAAAACTTAATGGTAAATTACAATCATCATCTTCTTCGGAAGAATAAGAATCAAATTCCAGCTCCTCTTCAGATCCCTGGCCCTCGTCATCCTCCCCAGAAGAAATATCGACATATTCATTTGATGGATTGTTCAAAGGTTCATTATCGTCATACGTGACAGATGCATTGATAAAAGTGACATCTTCCTGAAACGCCTCACTTTCAAGACTATGTTCTCCTCTTCCATGTGATTCATAAACACCTCTAAGTTTTACTTTGCAAACCGCTAACTAATCTGTCTTATCTCGTCGTAAGCTTGGAAAAGAGATATAACAAACCTCTTTCGCTTGCACAGCCAAGACGAAAGGTTCAAATTGTCTCAATCTTCTTCAGTGATTGATTTCACCTAGATTGTATTGGCTATTCACTTTTGTTCCAACATTTGGTGTCGAGTTATACCAGTCACATTTAAATATCACATATCGCTTCACTGGTAAAGCAGGGTATTCAACTTCTAGTATTTCAATAATTTTTTTTATAGTAATCCATCATTTCTCCCTGTATCGAAACACCACTGTTTATTGTTGACATGCTATGTCCATGAGATTCTGTATGATATTTGTATCCATTAACGAAATACACCAGATATGATTTAACAGTTCGTAAAGGTCCCTTCGCAAGATCACAAATGAACTTGTTCTCGTTTGGATTTTCTAAGGCCTACAAAATTAAATTTATCATAGCAAAGAGTATAATGTCATGAGAATAGTTAAATATACCGTTGAATTATAATTAAGAATACTTGTAAGTGAAAACTTACAAATCTCTCGAACCATTGAGAAAAGTGTTTTCCAACTTCTCTATTTATATTATCTTGTGTGATGCCTGGCATTATCTCCTGTAACAATGTCTCGTATAATCTAAATACATAATGAATATTGTTAGTAATCAACAACACACAATTTTAAATATAGAAATAATCATGTTCAACTTACTGAACGAAAGGAAGAACCTCTTCACAGTTCAATGAAATGTAACCATGTGCAGCCTCAATTTCTTCCTCTGTTAACATTCTTCTTGTCGCACGTCCATATGTTAGTCCAGAATATGAAAAAATGGACAAGTTTCCATCAGCATTACTCGTTCCTCCCCCATCGTCATTACGAGGAACTTTTCTTGCTCTTGTGTTAACATGTGACTCAAAATAATGCCCACAAAATGTACTAGCTTCCTCTACTAAATAAGCATTACATATGGAGCCTTCAACTCTAGCTTTGTTTTTTACATTTTTTTCAAGTGATGTAAATACCTATATTAGACAAAATATGCCCTTAGCATTTAGTTGATAAAGAATGTAAAAGTGGTTATTGCAGTAATATTTGTTGAGTTACCTCTCAAATTGATATATCCATCGATATTGAACTGGATCGGCTAGTTTTACCTCATGTGCCAAATGCACAGATTGATGCTCCATACAGTCAAAGAAGCTTGGAGGAAAAATGCCTTCTAACTTACACAAAATAACGGGAATTTCATGTTCTAGTAACGGGAATTTCATGTTCTAGTTTTTTCGTATCACCAAACTTGATTTCAACTGATGTTAAGCTTTTGAAAAACAAGCTTAACTCTGTTATAGCTTCCTATACCTTAGACGGTGGCAACTCCCGAAATGCAATTGAGATTAGCCTTTGCATAAATACATGACAATCATGACTTTTCATCCCAAATAATTTGTACTTCTTGAGATCCACATACCTAGCTAAGTTTGAAACATAACCATCAGGAAACTTTAGACTTTTCAACCATTCACATAAAAAGATTCTTTTGTTTCTTGTCCAAAGTGTAACATGCTTTCGAATATTTACCAGTGCGAAGATCTTTATGTAACTCATTTCTTTTACAAAAAAGTTGCAAATCAGCTCTAGATTTTGTATTATCTTTTGTCCTCCCTTCAATGTTCATAATGGTATTGAACAAGTTGTCAAAAATGTTTTTCTCAATGTGCATCACATCTAGATTATGATGAATCAAATTCGTTTTCCAATATGGCAAATCCCAAAATATGCTTCGTTTCCGCCAACCAAAGTTCTGACTAATGGTTGAATTAACTTCATCGGCCTCTAATTCTGTTACTTTCACATGCCTAATTCCTCAATCTCTTGCAAAATCTCTTCACCGAATTTTATAGGAGGAGGACGAGTGTTTACCGTCCTATTTTTTCTAAACTTATTTTTATTGCGCCTAAACAGATGATCTGATGGTAGAAATTTCCTGTGATTGTCAAACCAACATATTTTACCTCCGTTTGGTAGATAAAACGCATCCGAATCATTGCCATAATAAGGACAGGCCAATTTTCCTGCGGTGGTCCATCCAGATAACATGGCAAAAGCTGGGAAGTCACTAATAGTCCACATCAAAGCTGCTCTCAACACAAAATTCTATTTTTGAGATACATCATATGTTTGAACACCATAGTCCTAAAGTTGTTGCAATTCAGATATCAATGGCTGTAAGAACACATCTATTTTTTGCTTCGGACTTTTTGGACTTGGGACAATCACTTTCAAGAACATATATGCCGCTTTCATACACATCTAAGGAGGCAAATTATAAGGATTTATTATAATTGGCCACGAAGAATATTGCTGACCAGATTAACCAAAAGGTTGAAATCCATCCGTAGACAATCCCAACCGAACATTTCGACTGTCACCTGCAAAATCAACATGGGTGTCATTAAAATGTTTCCATGCCAGTGCATCTGATGGATGAGTCATGACCCCATCTTCCTGTTCGTGTTCAGCATGCCATCTCATGTGAGGTGCAGTCACATCAGAAGCATAGAGCCTCTGCAACCTCGGAGTTAGAGGAAAATAATACATCCGTGTCCATTGAACTAATTTCTGTTGAGTTGAACGTTTTCTGGGCTTATACCTAGGTTGACCATAAAATTTGCACTGATCTAAGTTTATATCATCTCCCCAATACAACATACATCCCAATCGACAACAGTCAATTTTTTCCACAGGCAACCCAAGACCACGAATAAGTTTCTTCATAGTGTAAAAACTATCAACCATTGTATGATCAGCAGGCAATGATTCATTATACCACTGAAGAATTTGATCAAAACTGCGATCTGAAATATGACCTTCACTCTTTATGTTCAATATTCGAGCAATTGATGACAATTGGGTCATTGTCTCACAATTTGGCCACAATTCTCTGTCAGCTGACTGTAATAAGTCAAAAAATATTTTCTTGTGGGTTAGGTTCTTCTTCACCATTTCCCCCATTTGGCTCAAATGTATAACCGACTCCATCGTGTACCATTTGTCTGTACGAGTTTTCAGGTCCATCAACATAATTTCTTCTATATCCATCCTCGACGTCATACTCATTTAAGTTCATAGATAAATGTTCTTCAGTTCTCCTTGAGGTGCTAGCAATCAAGGGTTCCCCATATTGGGTCCACTGAAAATAATTGGGAACAAACCCTTTTCTCAACAAATGCAAATGAACTTCATCAATAAAAAGGAAGCATTTGTGTTTTCACTTTCTACATGGACATCTGATCTTTGACTGTTGGACCCCTCTTGAATCTGGAGCCCAACTCTTCAGAAAACCATAATGCTTCAAAATATCTTCATCATACTTGAGCGTGGTTCCTTGTAATCTCTTCTTGCTCTGATACCAAACATGTTGGATCCCGTTTCCGGAATCTAACTTCTTAACAAAACGAATCATCATACTTCTTACTCCGAAAACCAAAAATCAAAGTTCATCAACTCTGCTCATACCATTCATACATAATTTCTTAATTTACTCATCAACATCCGTACATATTGAAGTGAATCACACATTATTATACAGATAGTTAGATGCACAAGAAGGGGGGTTGTATTGTATCAACTTTTTCTTTAATCCATTCTTAAAGAAAACTTAATGGTTTGAATACTAAAATTGTTCGATTCAAAATTACTATTACTATCGTTTATAAATTTCTCTAAAACTTGCGTATGAACGATATCAAAAAATATCACAGT
>JANZLC010000009.1:5645396-5657868 GCA_026413385.1 Erythroxylum gracilipes
AATCAATAAAGATAAGAGGTGCCACTTCTGCAAGAAGCCTGGTCACTTCAAGAAAGATTGTCCTAAAAGAAAGGCTTGGTCCGAAAAGAAAGGTACGTACTATGTCTCAGTATATTTTGAATCAAATCTTATTAAAGTGCCTGATAATACTTGGTGGTTAGATTCTTGTGCAACTACTCATGTGTCACATGTTAAACAGGGATTCCTTTCAATCCAAACCTTAAACGAAACTGAAAATTTCTTATATATGGGGAACAAAATGACGGTACAGATAGAGGGCATTGGGATGTACAGATTGATCTTGGACTCTAGGTGTTACCTAGATTTGGAAAAGTGTCTTTATGCTCTTGAATGTGCTAGAAATTTAGTTTTTGTTGCAAAATTGGATGATGTAGGATTTCAATTTAAGATTGGAAATGGTGTTTTTCATTGTATAAACATAAGTACTATTATGGTTCTTGTACCTTAATTGATTGCTTATATCGTTTCAACCTTGATGTTGATTTTGCTGCATCTCTATTTCATGTTGACCATATTATAGGAAGTAAACATAGTGCACAAAATGAATATTCTACTTTTTTGTGGCATAAAAGATTAGGTCATATCTCTAAGGAAAGGGTACAAAGGTTAGTTAAAAATGACATCTTACCTCCATTGGATTTTGTTGACTGAGATATATGTATGGATTGCATTAAAGGCAAGAAACCAAACATATATCAAAGCATCCAGCTACAAGAAGTAACGCATTACTGGAATTAATATACACTGACATCTGTGGTCCTTTCGACGTTCCTTCTTGGGGCGGTGAAAAATATTTCATTACCTTTATTGATGACTTCTTACGATATGGTTATATTTATTTGCTGCATGAAAAATCTCAACCTGTGAACATCCTAAAGGTGTTCGTTAATGACGTAGAAAGACAGCTAGATAGCAAAGTAAAGATAGTGAGATCCGATAGAGGTGGTGAATATTATGGAAAAGTCGATGAATGTGGATTATATCCAGGTCCATTTGTAAAGTTTCTTGCAAGTCGAGGCATATGTGCACAATACACAATGCCTGATATCATTGTTAGGAGTATTTTAAGTTATAGTTCTGTACCATTATCATTGTGGATGCATGCATTAAAGGCCGCTGCGTATCTGCTTAATAGGATTCCTAGTAAAGCAGTTCCTAAGACACCTTATAAACTGTGGACAGGAAGGAAACCTAGTTTACGACACCTTCACATTTGGGGTTGACCGGCAGAAGTAAGGCTGTATAATCCAGATGAAAAGAAGCTTGATGCAAGAACTATTAGTGGTTTTTTCATTTGCTATCCTAAAAGTTCAAAGGGTACAGATTTTATTGTCCTAACCATAGTACGAGAATAGTTGATTCTGGTAATGCTCGGTTTATTGAAAATGGACAAATCAGTGGGAGTGGAGAACCATGAAAAGTAGACATTCACAAGAATCAAGTAGAAACTACTCCAAGTCGAGTAGACACTACCACATCAGACATGATCCCATCGGTTGTTATTCCTCTTATTGCATCATGGATACACAATATACCAGAACAAAAAATTAATGTTCCAATTCCAAAAGTTGAACATATTAATGACGAACTAGCTAATGGTGATCAAGTTACAAATGATCAAGTTATGTCACAAGACGTAACATTACGAAGGTCTGTAAGGAAAAGAAAACTAGTTATTTCAAGTGACTATGAAATTTACTCGCCTGAACATGAATGTGACTTGAGCATTAATAAAGATCCATGCTCATTCAAACAAGCCATGGAATGTAACAATTCTGAAAAATGGTTTAATGTTATAAAAGAAGAGTTGAAATCAATAGATGACAACAAAGTTTGGGAATTAGTTAGGGAAGGTGCAAAGCAAGTGGGCTATAAATGGGTCTTTAAGACCAAACACGACTTACAAGGCAACATTGAAAGGTATAAAGCAGACTTGTTGCCAAAGGTTATACTAAAAAAAGTGGCATTGACTATAAAGAAACATTCTCACCAGTTTCAAAGAAGGACTCTTTAAGAATTGTTATGGCCCTGGTGGCTCATTATAATTTAGAGCTTTACCAAATGGGCATAAAGACTGCCTTTCTAAATGGTGACTTGGAAGAAGAAGCATATATGGATCAACCAGAAGGTTTTTAAACCACAGAAAAGGACAAGTTAGTGTGTAAATTAAAGAAGTCAACATATAGACTGAAACAAGCTTCTCGACAATGTTATCTTAAGTTTAATGATATCATTACGTCTTACAGTTTTGTAGAAAATATTGTTGATCGGTGTATCTATATAAAGATCAGTGGGATTGAATTCATTATATTAGTCCTATATGTTGACGATATCCTTCTGGCTGCGAATAATATGGTTTTGTTACATGATGTCAAGAATTTTCTTTCTAATAATTTCAAAATGAAAGATATGTGTGAGGCATCCTATGTGATAGGAATAAAACTATTCCGTGATAGATCACAAGGATTGTTAGAATTGTCTCAGAAAGGATATATTGAGAAAATATTAGAAAGATTTAAAATGGAAAAGTGCTTCGCAGGGATAGTTCCAATCCAGAAAGGGGACAAATTTAGTCAAATGTAATGTCCACAAAATGATTTGGAACGTAAGCAAATGGAGTATATTCCTTATGATGTCATTAGTTGGAAGCTTAATGTATACTCAAACATGCACTTGGCCAGATATCAGTTTCACTTTTAGAATGCTAGGATGATATCAAGGCAATCCTGGAATGGACCACTAGAAAGCTGCAGAGAAAGTCCTTAGATATTTACAAGGCATCAAGGACTATATTCTCACATATAGAAAATCAAAATCAATCGATCTTAAAATGATAGGTTGCTCGGATTCAGACTATGCTGATTGTGTGGGCTCATGAAAATCTACATTCGGTTATATGTTCCTATTATTTGGAGGAGCAATTTCATGAAAAAGTGGAAAACAGTCCGTCATTGCTACTTCCACTATAGAGGCTGAATTTGTGGCATGATTTGAGGCCACAGTTCATGAATTGTTGTTGCGAAACTTTATCGACGATCTTGATATTGTTGACAGTATTGGTAAACTGTTAAGGATTTATTGTGATAATTCTATAGCAGTTTTCTTCTCTAAGAATGACAAGTATTCAAAGGGTGCCAAACACATGGATTTGAAATACTTTTCTGTGAAAGAAGAAGTGCAAAAACATAAAGTGTCAATTGAGCATATTGGTACATATCTAATGATAGCAAATCCGTTAACTAAAGGTTTATCGACCAAAACATTTGTTGGCCATTTTGAACGGATGGGCATTATGGATAAGTCTTTGTTAGCATAGAAGTCTAACATGTATATATACATATCATTATCTTGCTTGAATTGTCATGACACTCGTGAATTCAATTAATGTTACATTTGTTTTTGCTCACTTACTTGTTATCTAAATTATGTTGTATACAATCATTGTTTCTGTGAGATAACAATTACAAAATTACCCACTTAACATTATATAAATTGATATGATTATGTGATACATGGAAGGAATCATGTTGTATAACTTGTGCTCGCTATGATCCAATCATCTTAATTCACTTACGGTTGATTTGATCGATTCAATGTATTGTGTGCACTTACCATTTTATTATTGAACCATCAAGTCATCTCATGGCCCAAGTGTGAGAATGTAAGATATTTTATGGCCCATGTGAGTTATAGATTTGAGTTTATTGGAAAGAGCCCAAGATCATGGTTATTGGGTCTTAAAGAGTTGGGCTCAAATGGGTCCCAGACCATTTCCCTCTCTCTTTAAATTAACCCAAAAAACATATTGGTTGGTTAAAACGACATGTTGTTTTGAGAATCATTAAAGAGGTATTTCTGAAGCATTGAGAACACAAATTTTACAGAAGATGAAAGGCAGAGAGGGAATAAACTTGTATCAAGAAAATCAAAGGAAATGGATTCAAGTTTGTTTACAATGTTATTCATTGATCCATAATTATTTTATATATCATTTATATCTTTATGAAAATTCTTATGATGATGAATATATAGGTGATCCTTTGACTTGAGATCACCAAAGTAACTGATATAGGGATTTTTATATTTTGATATTACTTATAAATTATTGTAGTTGAAAGTAGCTTAGTTGGTTGTCATTGGATATAACATAAATTACATGGAGGTAGTCGAGTGATTAATATATGATCAATTACCTTAAAGTAATTAGGAAGAATGTTTCGTTCTCCTCGATTAGTATTAATTTAAGAAATCCTTGGCAAAGGTGGAATAACATTTTGTAAAATGGTTTGCTAATATGATTAATAGAATCAATTGTTAATAGTAGAGAACTAACATAATTGGACCTAAATATAGTAGACATTACTTCTATGCTCTTTGTCTAATTGGAACATTGTAAGATGAAATGATTAAATTATATGAAAACATCATGTACATAAATATTAGTCAAAATCACTTTGATATTCTTAAATATTTGGATGGTCATAGTACATTGATAGATGCTAATCTTAATTTATATAAAATTTGTAATTAGTGAATTAAAGATAAATTTAATGAGTTTAATTTATCTAGTCCAAAATATGATTTAGGTATAATTTATATCCATTGTCAACATATTTTAAAACCTAATGGGTCACACATAAATAACGAGTTGAAGAGAGAAAAGATGTTTTAGTTAAGTTAAATTTGATTGTAAATCTTGGAGAAACTTTATTATTGAATGAGATATTAGATCTTATTTATGCATAACTAGTATTTAATTAAAACTAATTGTGATTTTAATTAAAGATTAATTGAAATTATAATTTTATTTCAATTAAATTACTAAATTGTTCGTGACATATTATAAATAGGCTTAGGGTCTAAGGGAGTTAGCACTCTTTGCCTAACCCTGTCTATAATTGTTGTAAGGTTCTCACAACTTATTCTATGGATATCATTAAAAGTCAAACACTTACGTAGCTAAAGGTGTTGAGATGAGCCTGTTTCAGAAACAGTTTAGCGAAAACAACAAAAAGGATCAAGTTTCACACTAAGGTATAAATTAAGATTCATGCTTTATTAAGTTTTATATATTAATTATATTATATATTTTAAGTGATCTTCACCTTTGAGAAATCAAAATAAAAAGGTCTTGTTATTATTTTTTTGTGTGAGAGATCGGTTCTTACACAGTGGTATTAAAGCTAACTTTAATTCTATAATTTTATTAAACTATTTGATTGTTATTGATAAAAATCTATATTTGAAATTAAAAATGATAAAAATTATATTTGGATTTAATTTAATTAATTGATCTTAAATTTGAAAAGTTTAAATGAATACCTTTTAATCCTTAAAGTGTTGAATTTAATCTAACATGTGGGCACATAAATTTACAAATTAATTGTATATTATGAGCTATCATAAGTTTAATCCCTGTTAAAGTGATCTATTAAGGTTAAAGACTTTGGGCTATATGACATCTAATAAAGTACAGGCTTTAATATGTAGAGACCAACACTTTGATTTCTATTTTATAATCAGCTAAAACTATACAAAGAGTTAGGGTTACAGTCCCCAAGTTATATGAACAATTATCCTTTTTGATATTGCATTAATCAGAAAAGTGATGGTTCTTCAGAGAAAACAGATGTACATATTGACTTAGAAGACGAATAACCACAAGACTCAAGAATCACATTATTCTCATAGATTTAGGTACACTTTCGCAACAAATCTAAGTATTCTTGATGATTTGACACGATTTTTATATGATTGGTGATGGTTTTCATAATGAGGTATCAAATTCTATCAAGTGGTATCAGAGCCTATTTCATGTTAGATAATTGATCATTTTTTTAATTTATTTGTCTTCTATATTTCCAGCAAAAATCAATGAACTATTTTTAGCAAAAGTATCGTATACTAGATCTTATTCACCAGATTTCTTAATTTTGTAAATTTCCATTTATGGTGACAGAAGGGAGGAAAACATGATAAGTTATTAGGAATCTTTTTGTTCAACTGTTCAATGCTTTGTGTGAAACAAATTATGAGTTGTTGTTTTCGAAAACCTTTCATCTTTATCCAATAAACGTTCCTTTCTATTTTATTAACAAAAGCCTTTAATAGTGTCCTTTTTGTAAGGTTTTGATTATGCATCACATGCATCACATATAAGAAAATACGCAGCAGAAAATAAAATGAAACCTAAAAAATACAGAATCATACATATTCCATTAGATGTAGTAAAAAATGAACTTAAGATGTGTACCTTACTAACTCCTTCATTCTTCGTTGTCTTCACCTCTTTGGGTTGTCCTAAATCACAATGACCAAAGGAGGACTTCTCTAATGATATCTACATGAAGAGCAAAGCCTGAAACCTCTTAGGAAGAATGGTTAGAACACACACAAAGTGTTAGCTTTGATGTATGCTCTTGAGAGAAAAGTTTAGAGAATAAATGTGTGTAAGATGAACTCTTCACATTTCTCACTAGTTTTCTTACAATACTATGCATGAAAATGAGTGAGTTTCTACCAACTTTTGGCCTCCTTTAACCCCTATCATGAATGGAGGAATAATGGGAATTAACTGTCTATGAATGCCACTTAATTTGTCTTGAAACGTTTGCTAGAAATTTGGAAACTTTCCAGGCTGGTAACCATGCAACACTTTCTTTCTTTCATTACCACGATCATATTGCGATACAATCTCAAAACATGCTCTCATATCTTGGATCACTATCCAAACCCAATTTACTCATTCTTCGCATCTCCAATGCGTGTGACCCATTAGGTTCCTGATTATGTTGGTCACTTGAATTAACACTTAATTCAAGCAAGTCATTAGAGGTATCTAGTAACACATCATGACCTCCAATTGATCGAAAAGTCAGTGGTTTGACTACGAACCCTTCCATAGACATTGTTTCCATGCAATTCTTCCTTTCACCATCTATACCCCACTTGGTTCAGAGCATCGTTAAAATGTCAACTCCCACTAGATTGACTACATCATATCTAACCTAACTAATGTCAGTTCTTATCCCCAAGACTCATTACTCAATTAGATATGTCACTGAAGACTAACTTCATAACATTTTCACGCTGGCCAGAGATTCTCGAGTAAAAGGCCATGGATATCATCTCCTTTTATCAAGAGTGGTGAATCCTTTATTAGCTACTCAATTACCTTCAAATACTTCAAACTATACCTAATCACCATCCTATGTGCAACCTCTAAGAGACAATGAGAAATGAAGTCAAAGTATAGGATTAGTATCCAAGATATCCTTGAGTACCTCAAGTCTAAGGATATTGATCACGTTTTTTCGATATGTATAGTTTTAATATTTTAACCTCGATATTCTATAAGCGTACAGGTCATTCGTATAGTACCTAAAGTGTCGATCTCACGAGGAGAGTTAATTTAATCCTAAAATCTAAGGATAAAACTAATCGCAAAAATTCAAATTTAACTAAACTAAAACAATGATGCAATTCAATCAATCAATTCAACCAAACAACTCAATTCAAGAATTAATGACAAAATATTAACAAATTAGCAAATTGCAACACACACATCAAGAATCAACCTAAGGAAATACCAATTGAGAGAAAGGGGAATTTTTACTTATCTTCAACACTAATTTAATTATTATGAATTGTCAGATTATTGGTCCTAGACGATCCTAGGGTTGATTACTCTCTTTCGAGTTATAACCCATAGCCCTAAATTAAAAACCCTAATCAGATTATGGAAAATTGCAATTTCTCAATTCACAATTTATCCAAACCCTAACTAGATCTGAAGTTTTCTACTAGACTGTCGGAAACCTATGTGAGATCTATGTTCACACAATTACCGATTTGATTAATTTCTTATTCTTATTAAATCACCTAACTCTCGTTAGCCTAATTTAATTATTTTTCATTCGATTCACCTTCTCAGTATATCACTAAATTATGCAAGTGGAAAAATCACTCACAATGAAACTAAATAACATAAACAATCAGATTTTTATTGAATCAAAGATAAAAACAACCCGAAGTTGAGTTTAGACATTCCTCAACATTCATAAAATCCGATCTCAACAACTATCCCAATTCTATACATAAATAAAGTTGAAATAGATTGGAAACTATATCTGAACAGATGACAGAGGGGGCAACGTCGGGAAACCTCTTGTTTCGAGAAGTACTTCACGTCGGCTTCTTCTCCACGTCTCTCTTCCTTTGTCTCTTTCTCAATTTCTCGATGAACTCTCTCTAGGGTTTCTTGATGGTGGCTAATGCAAGAAACTCTCTTCTTCTTTTGTCTTATTCTTTTTATACTTGATGTGTTTGTAGCAGTGTTAGGGTTTTATCAGGGTCGAAAAGGTCTGAAAAAACCCTAAAAATTTGACTTTTATGTGTGTCTGCGCGTCTGATCATGGTACGATCAGGTAGGAAGGCCACGATCGTGGGCCAAATGTAAGCTCTCTGTCAAGATCATGGTAGGAAGGCCACGATCGTGAGCCAAATCTGATGCTTCTATCAAGATGGCAAGATGGGCCATAATCATGAGCCATGATCGTGGGTCGTTGTTTCGTTTCAAGTCTTTCTAAAACTTCTTCGTTCTTCACTGTTGACCCTAAAACACTAACAAACATATCAAGGTACCTGAAAGAAATAATAATTAAGCTCAAATGCTTGTACTAACCCATAAAAATAGTTAAACACAAATACTTCACAAACTAACACAATTCTACCGAAAACACATACTAAACAATCGAATAAACAGCTAAACATATATCAAACTATGCCCTAAAACACGATACATTTCACACTTATCACATGCCCACACTTAAACGTTTGCTTATACTTAAGCAAACAAAACAACAAACATATAGAAATTCGCATAGCATACAATGACACTGACTTTAACTTCATGAAATAAATTTAATTAAAACACAATCATTCAACTTATTTCAAATCATTAACATGAAAAATTCGTATCTTGGGGCTCTGAACTAAATATACATATTAATCTAGAATCAAGTGTTAAATTTTTTACACTTCTTAATTGCACAGACTCATTAATAATTCTTTGGTCATTCAACTATGTAACTAATCCTAAGTACGATTTCATGAAAAGTCAAACTATTACAAGTTCAGTAGGTTGAAATACATTTTTATTTTTATTACTTTTTATGAACATGGACGTAGTCTTTTTACGCGGAGGCAAACATTGGTAATGAATGTCGATCTGATTACTCAACTAAATCATGTTTTTTATTAAGCTGCTTGGTTGGAACATCATTCTAGCCTTTTTAAGCGAAGGCACACATTTGTGATGCATGTCGATCTGATTACTTAGCTATATCACGTTCTCAACTAGCTATTAGCTATATTCATAACCCGAAGGCCAGCGGAATAGTTACTTATTTCAATAAAATAATAAATTTTTTCATTGCCTACTTTGTTGCTTTAGTTACTCGTTTTCATGAAATAAAATACTAGCAAAGCTACTTAGGTTAAAAAGCCTCAAATTATAAATGAACTTAACAATTTAAAGGCTACATTTAAATACTAAATCTTGATGAAGTAGCATATTTAATTAAGGAACCCCCAGTTCACCAATTATGTCAGTTAATAATTCTCTACAATCTAATCGATCATGTTCAAAATCAAATCAATTTCGATCCATCCAAGCCATTGACACATTCACTTGATTCACATAATGCAACCTAACAAACTGTCATTTACTATGCAAAATTCTCTTTCAAATAAAAGACATCACCCTCCCCACACTTGAACAATACATTGTCCTCAATGTGGGAAGGGGACAACCAAACACATAAAGATAGAAAAACATGAATTAAAGTAAAACAAAAAAAAACAATAACAACAAAGATAAAAAATAAAAAATGGAAATAGAAATAGAAATAGAAATAGAAATAGAAATAGAAATAAAAATAAAGACTAAATTTAAAAAGAAAGTGGGTTAGCACAAGTTTCATGGTGATGGAGGTGGTGATGGTGTTGGAGGTGGCAGTTGAACGCCTTAAGATTGTTGTATTATCCAAGAATTGCTTGAAAAGAGTGAGGGAATTATGATTCCAGATCAATTAAATTTACTAAAGTTTTATTGGAATTCATAAACAACTCTAACTAAACTTAACGAGTTGTATTATCCAAGAATTGCTTGAAAAGAATGAGGGAATTATGATTCCTGATCAATTAAATTTAATAAAGTTTTATTGGAATTCACAAACAACTCTAACTAAACTTAACGATTTCAATAAGACTACTAAACATGCTAACTTATAGTCAGCTTGACCTTGCAACCATGGAGGCATCTTAATTTTTCAAACAAAAGGAAATCACTTACTTGTCCTTGGAAATCGCTCCTCTGAGATATAACGTGCAACGATGCCCGTTGACCTTAAAAGTTTCCTTGTTAGCATTTTCTAATTTGAGAGCTCCATGACCGAAAACTTGAATGATCCTAAAAGGTCCACTCTATAGAGATTTTAGCTTCGTTAGAAACAGCCTCAACCTTGAATTGTATAGCAGAACCGCGTCTCCCACTTTAAATTCCTTTTGTTTAAGACGAGCCATGCCATTTCTTTACCTTTTCCTTGTAGAGTTTGGCGTTTTTATATGCATTATGATGAAACTCTTCAAGTTCGTTCAGTTGTAGAAGTCTCTTTTCACCTGCTTGCTTCCAAGCAAAATTTAACGCTTTAATCGCCCAGTATGCTCAATGTTCTAGTTCGATCAAAAAATGATAAGCTTTTCCATATATGAGCCTATAGGGAGTTGTTCTGATAGGTGTTTTGAAAGCAGTCCTATAAGCCCAAAGGTCATCGTCTAACTTTATTGCCCAATCCTTTCTGGAGTTATTTACCATCTTTTCCAAAATTCATTTCAACTCCCTATTGACAACTTCCACTTGGCCATTAGTTTGCGGATGGTAAGGTGTAGCAACATAGTGGTGCATTCCATATCTTTTTAAGAGAGCGTCAAAAGATCTGTTGCAAAAATGTGTTCCTCCACCACTTATTATCGTACGTGGCACTCCAAACCGGTTGAATAGCCATTTAATGAACTTTTGTACCGCCTTTCCATCATTGGTTGGAGATGTCACTGCTTTAGCCTGACATAAACATAGTGCACTCCTAATAGAATGTATATGTTTCCCATTGAAGATGGGAAATGTCTTATAAAATCAATGCCCCATACATCAAAAACTTCCACTTCTAAAATGTTTGATAAAGGCATTTCAAATCTTTTAGAGATGTTACCTATTCTCTGGAATTGATCAAATTGTGCTATGAAGGTCTGAGCATCCTTAAACAATTTTGGTCAATAAAATCCACTCTCGAGTATTCGAGTTGCTGTTTTATTGGCTTCATAATGTCTAGCATATTGACCTCCATGACATTGCTTTAGGATATCCAACATTTCTTCCTTTGGAACACATCGTCTCATTAATCCATCAACGCATTGTTAAGTCAAGAAGACTTCACTTCTATTAATTTGGGTGACAATCAAATAATAATAATCTTAGAAATAAATGAACTGTTTTGATAAGTTTGTTAAGTGTGCAGAAAAATGTAAGTATCACATAGTCATCACAGACAAAGCATAAAATTACAGACGAAGCAAAATACAGACGAAGCAAAACACAAATGAAGCAAAACACAGAAGAAGCAAAACACAGACGAAGCAAAACACAGAAGAAGCAAATCACAGAAAAAGTAAAACACAAAAGAAGCAAAAACACATATGACATGTCATTACAGAAGAAGCAAAACACAGACGACGCCTCATCAAAGACGAAGTGAAAAAAATCAGACGATACAAAGTAGAAGATACACTAGAACGTCAGACGGTTAGTTAGTTGGAGTTAATTACAGAACTCAACTAAATAACGGTTTCTGGAAGAAACAAGAAGTTTTCTTTTCAAGAAGCAGTTGGAGATTTAGGCTATAAATACTAGTCCTAGTCGAAGACTGACAGAACGAGTTGTTGTTTTACTTAGAAAAATTCTGTATTCAAAGTGCGAAACAAGAGAGCAAATACTACTGTAATGAAAAGCTCACAATATCTTTCTAGTGAGAGAAAGAAAAGGCTAAAGCTTGGGAGAGGCTAAGATAGCAGAAATAATACTTTGTGAAAGAGACCTGAAGAGGCTCTAGAAGGGAAGAAAGAATACTTGTAAATTTGAAAAGTATAGTGAAATCTCAGATAAACTCTGAGGATTGGACGTAGCCCAAGATTTGGGGTGAACCAGTATAAAATCACAACGTTTATTCTCTAACCTTACACTTTATTTTTCTTGTTGTTATACAAACATTACTTGTGATTCAAATACGTATCAACGTTAGTAAAGTATCTTTGGTATGCATTTGATAGTTGAAAAAGATTTTCAAGAAATATCAAAAGATTTGTAGTCTAGAAAAGATTACACAATTCAACCCCC
>JANZLC010000009.1:5669156-5679420 GCA_026413385.1 Erythroxylum gracilipes
TTTGAGTAGTCAAGGGCCAAGGCATCACTCCACTTTTGAAATGTTGTTGTATTTTTAAGCTAATCTTGTAAACCAAGGCTTTAGTTCCATTTTGAGAAACTTTTTTTTACAAGAGGTTGTATTTTGGATTATGTTGTGAAGTGGCTCAAAATGCCTACTAAAGTGTTGAAAAACACTTATTTTTGACGTGAACGAAATACATATATATTATGTTTGTTTATGGCTTCTCAAGTTTTGACATTGCTATATTCAATTTTTCATAAGGGTAAGAATTATGTTCTGTATTCAAAGGCAAAATCTGGACTAATCTAGGTAGAACTGGAAAGAAATGCCTTCTTGGGAGTTGTATATGATCTTTCCAGCTTTCCAACGATATAAAGTTTGTAAGTTTCGGATATCGTAGTGGAAAGTTATGATCATTTGAAGTTTGTGTTGCTGCATAGGGAGAACTTTCGGGACAGCTTCATTGATTGGAATTTGAGATCTTTATAGAGGCAAAAATTGTTTTTGAGGTCTTCTTGGGAGTTGTAGTTCTAGAAGTCTTCTTTAAAACGGTCTAAAAATTACCTTAATCCGATATTTTTTGTGAAAGTTATGCCCTTTTGATTGCTTCAGTCTTAGTTTTCGTCTTAGTATGACGTCATCTTCGTCATAGTATGACATCATCATTGTCTTAGTTTGACTTTTACTTCGTCTTAGTTTTGCTGACTTCATCTTCATCTTAGTATGATGTCATCTTCGTCTTAGTTTTGCTAATGTCATTTTCTTCTTAGTACGACTCCAACTTCGTCTTAGTTTTGCTGACGTGATCTTCGTCTTAGTATGACGTCATCTTTGTCTTAGTTTTGCTGACGTCATCTTTGTCTTAGTGTGATGTCAACTTCGTCTTAGTTTTATTGACGTCATCTTCATCTTAGTATGATGTCATCTTCATCTTAGTATGACATCATCTTCGTCTTAGTTTTGCTGACGTCATCTTCATCTTAGTATGACATCATCTTCGTCTTAGTTTTGTTGACGTCATCTTCGTCTTAGTATGACGTCATCTTCGTCTTAACCTTTTTTCTTCCTTCTTCTGTTCTATTTTTGGCCCTTTTAGAAACCAAATCTTACTTCATGTTTTGCATATGAGTTGTAGATCTCGAAGTTCTCTTTTCAGTAGTCTAAAAACAAAATCAATCCGATATCTGTAAAAAAGGTTATGGCATTTGTGCCAAGACAAGTACAATACGAGTAAGGGCTTAAACATATTGGATTCTCTTGGCCATAACTTCCTCATCCGACCTCCAAATGAAGTGATTCTTGAAGAAATGGTTTCCTAACATCTTTTCCTCTATCTCTAAGAAAATTGGTATCTTTTAGAGTTGATTTGAATAAGTTTTCTGGAGAGAAAGTGAGGGGGGTCAGTTAGGAGAGCATAATTGAGGTATGTACAAGCTTTAGCTTTTAAAGTATATCTTGAGCTGTAGAGCATCGATTGAGATGATTCTTGCTTCAAAGCAAACTAGAGATTTATGGCTGCAATTTTCTTTGATGAAGTCAATTTGTAATTTTGGCGTTTGATTGGTGTGGGCACACCACCATTATGGAACGATAGCAAATGACCTTGTAGGGTAATAAGCACAAGGTTTATGGCTCCGAATGTTGGGCTACGAAAACGGTGTCCAACATACTATAAGACAATCATATGGATATTCTATTCTAGTGTCAATGATAGTCTCATTATAGCAATGGTAAAAATATCCTTTGACTTGAGGTGCTCAAGGATATCTCTGATATTGATCATGTGCTTTGACTCCATTCATTGGTGCCCTTCAGGGATTACTCATATGTTGGTGACTAGGTACAGCTTGAGGTATTCGGAGGTAATTGAATAGCCAATAAAGGATTTATCACTCCTAATAGAAGGAGATGATACCCACGAGCTCTTGTTGGGGTCATTACTTGGGAGTCTCTGGCCAAAGCAGATATGTGTCATGAAGAGAGTCTTCAATGATACATAGAGTAATGAGATCCTTAGGACAAATAGCACTTGGACTAGATGGGACATAGTTAGTCTAGTAGGGAGTTAACACTTTGACCATACTCTGAACCAAGGGGGGTATAGATGGAGAAAGGATGAATTGCATGGCAACATTGCGTATGGAAGGGTTTGTAGTCAAACCACTGACTTTACGATCAATTCGAGGTCATGACGTATTGCTAGATACCGCTCTTCACTTACTTGAATTAAGCGTTAATTCAAGTGGCCAACATAACCAGGAACCTAATAGGTCACACACATATGAGATCCAAAGGACGAGTAAAATGGTCTTGAATGGTGATTCAAGATATGAGAGAGTGTTTTGGGATTGTATCGCGATGTGATCGTGGTAGAAAACGTTGCATGGAATAGATTAGAAACAAGTGTTGTTGGCTACCAGTTTGGCCATTTAACTTCTTAAACTCCAATTAATGTATGTTATTCATGGTCATTAACTTCCCATAACTTCCATTAATGCATGTTATTCATGACCATTAACTTCCCATAACTCTCCATTAGTGATGGGGGTTAAGGAAGCCCAAATGATGCAAAAAAATAGAGATAATTTTCATGCATCTTGTGTGAGACACAAGCGAGAAACAAAGATTCTTTCTTACACACACACTCTTTTTCTCACTAACTCTCACAAGAGTTCTTGTCTTTGCTAGCACAAAGAAAGAATTCTAGCCATCACCTGATGAGGTTTCATCCTTTTATCTTCGTGTGGACTTTCATTAGAGACGGTCTACGTTGATCGTTGTGGTTTACAACAACCCGATGCGGAGAAGATTAAAGAACGAAGGAGATCGCCAGAAAGGTATGTAAACATCTTACATTTCATATTTTTATTTCTATATCTACATGCATGAGTAGATTTGGTTTTTGAGGTTCCGTTTTATTTTCTGCTGCATATATTTAATATATATTATGTATGAGATGCATGACTATAACCTTACAATATCTGCTTGACTATGTGGATTACCAGTGTGGGAACATTCATGAATGAAAATAAGCTTCTTCATCCAATTCTTATAACTGGCAAAAAGATTAGTCCCTTAGTACTAGTTTATGTGGTTTCCACCACAATTTTGAGCGCTTTACATATTATACTTTAAGTAGCACATTTATGCTTATAGATTAGGGCTTTGGCTTTAGTATGAAAAATTAAAAATTTATCTACTTGGAATAACGTGTTGATAGGGAAAATAATTTGGTTTCTGTTTAATTATAGGGAAGCTTTATAGGCTCGGTGGGTTCACACAATTATTTTGAAAAGGAAAATTTTTTGGAGTACCTTTCCTAACAACTGTAGTTCGTGGAGTTGGAGGAAGATTTTGTATGTTAGGGATCAAATTGGGAACCAATTCAAATTTAGAATAGGAAATAGAAACTCGACTTTCTTATGGCAGGATCATTAGCATTCGAGAGGTATCTTGATGGCTCACTCTATTCCTAGAGTGATCAATGGGTCGGAGCTTCCTATGATTGCAAGAGTGTCTGAAGTAATCAGGAATAATGAACGGTACTGGCAAGAGATAACAGTTGGGACTATTAGCAACCTAGAACCGTTACAATACCATCCAGATTCTTCAAGAGAGGATAGTTTAGAATGGCTAGCTAGCCCATCAAAGAAGTATACAAATGCTTCTGCATACACGTTAATGAGACCTCCAATTCAAACTGTTCTTTGGTATAAACTAGTATGGCATAAAAGGAATAGTCCTCGCTATTCCTTCATCCTATGGTTAGCCTTCCTGAATAAATTGCAGACACGGGACAAACTTCTTTATCTCCACACCCCAAATCGATGCTCCTTGTGTGTTTTGGACTCGGAGACTATTGAACATTTATTCTTTGAATGTCCTTTCTCTAAAACAATATGGTTAAACAGTCTACACCACTTCCAAATACACCTACCTTACCTGACAAATCTTCAATCCATTTTAATTTGGGTTAATCAGTCACCAACCTTCAGAAACTGTGACATAAATACCTTCATCATTATCCTTTCCATTATTGTGTATAACTTGTGGATTGAAAGAAACCTTTGAACCTTCAAAGATAAAGCCTTGGACGTAGGGAGCTTTAACATGAGAGTGATCTTTCAAGTTATGGAACTCCTCAGCTCAAACACTGAGAGAAGGTAAAATGTGTGCGTTTTATATTTCTAATAAAATGTCTGCAGGTTTGACTCCAGGTCCAAGTTCAGGTAAAGAGAGGGCAACCCAATCCATCCTTGATAGCTTAAAAAAGGAGAAACATAAGATGAAGGGAAAGCCTTAATCTCCACTAAGCTTTGAAGAATGAGTTATGGAATCATGGTGACAAAAGCTACAAGGGGACCTCCTTTAGATAACAGTTAAGGAGCCTCTAACCCACAGATTGATGCTTGGAAAAGATGGAAGTCCAGATCGGGTTTTTAATGGAAGGTGGGTTAGAGTTGATCTATCTTACCTACCTCATCACTTCGAAATCCTACACTAAAAAGACCCTGCATTGCTTTGGAAAGGTGAAGAATCAAATTATGATGTATTGTTCTCAGGTTAAGGATTAGTAGGGAGGCTAGATTGGGTTATATGATAAATGAGTTTGTTGCATGAAATTGTGTTACTGGTAAGAGGGTCTTGATATGACCATCGTGGTTGTAGTCATCGCTTTGGCTTGATATTGTGGTTTGCATTATTATGCGAAACATTTGTAGGGCTCCTTATGCTTTCTTGTAAGTTACTCTTCTGGTTTGGATAAGAGATTGTAGCTTAGGCAATCTCTAGTTATACATAACTTCTATTTATTTATAAACTTTACTGATTTACCAAAAAAAATTAATACAAAAACTTTACATTTAGGGTTACCTATTTTCACATGGTAATATAAATAAAAGAGACTAAGGTTTTTGGAAAGGGGATTTTTAGTTTTACTTTCTACCTAAGATTCAAAGAAGAAGAAAACATATAGGAAAAGAGGAAAAGCATTGAGATGTAATATAGCGATGAAATTTAGCACAAATTATCCTTCAATTCCTAATTTTTCTTTCTCATTTAAATCTTGAATAAAATTATCTTTTAAGTTTTTATTTAATTTTATAAGGTTCTAGATTTTTTTCTAGGGTTACAATGTAGTTAAATTATGAATACTTTTATTTTATTATAGGATTAATGTCTGCAATTTCCTTATTAACAATTGCATGATTTACGATTCAATTTGAAGCTAAGAAGTAACAATTACACCAAAATTTGATAGAAATATTATATGATTTTCATAAGATAAAGACATTTATGAAATTGTCTATAGTATTATGAATTTCTTTTACTTAAAATGAATTCCATAAGTTTATAGCTATCTCAAAGATGTCATTTACTTGCTTGATGATTTTTTTCATTAATGCTTGAGAATTATTAGTAATCATATTAGAGAAGTTCATTAGTAAAATTTGGAATAGGCATTAATCAATTAAACTAGGTAATATAAGTGGGAGGACTATGAAATTCTTATACTTAATGATTTCCATAAGCTTATAGTTGTCACAGAGACATTATTAACTTACGCGATGGAATTTGTTATTAATGCTTAAGAAAGATTAGTAATCATATTAGAGAAATTCCTTAGTAACATGTGGAACATGCATTAATCAATTCAAGTAATTACCTAAGCGGGATTAATATTATAGAAATTAGAAGCCTAAAGTCATTAATAATTATTATTAATCATTGAACATTTTTTACATTTTATTATTTAATTACATCCTCTTTTCATTCAAATAGAACTAGTGTTAGATCAATTTTGATAACGAATAAATATAATTCTTGTAAGATCATACTCTTTTTACCATTGTATTACTTGCTCATAATAATGTCTACTTAGAAGATTCACAACATACAAACTTATTAATTAACTATTACTACTGATGGAGTTATTATAAATAGAATAGTCCTAAGTAACTTCAACATATTATATAAGATAGTAGTAAATTGATAATCTTAAGTCTAAAAGTTAAAATGTTTCCTAAAAATTTCATTATCGAGTTAATTTAGTGAATTTATTTTTAATAAATACTCACATTTTTAAGTATAAAGATACTTTAATTTATATGATCAATTACTTTATTTATAATAAATTACCTAAAAATATGTGAGATTACCTTTCAAATTAATATCATATCTTAATTAAAGTACAATAAAAAATATAAGAATCAGATTTTTATATAATTAGAATTTATATCTATAATCATATTATAATAAGATATATTTGTTCTAAGATATTTATGTCCAATACAAATAGTAACATGTTTTTCTTACTTAACATAAATATTTTCTCTTTATAACTTGTTTGATTTATTTTTTAACTTGTCTTCTTTCATGTTTGTATTTTTATTTATTTATTTATTTTATCTTTTATTTTTGACTCTCCACCTTGTTTTATATTTATTTTATAACTTTTTATATCTTTTTATATGTATTTATTTATTTGTGATCATCTTTTATGTCAATGTTTTTATTGTGATTTCAATTATTATTATTTTAATATTTTAATATGTATATGAATATTTTTATTTTTTGTCAAATAGGTCTATCGAAAACAGTCCCCCTACTACTAACTAAGGATAAGGCTGCGTATTATTGAGTCTTTCCATAGAAAATAAAATTTTCAAAAAGAAGAATTTAAAGATAAACAAAGCTTTCATTTATTAGATAAATAATTTCTTACATTAACAGAAACAAGTTGAATAAGATATAAAATAATAATATCAATTAAACCTTAACAAAATTAGAACAAAATCTAAGGAACTTAATATACAAACTTCAACTAAACTACCCAAGATGTTAAATTAACTAAATATAAGCTTATTGAATAAAGATTACGAAAGTATACATAAAGATCAAAATTATACTATAAAAATATTAGTAGTAGAGAAGAATGAATAAAAATATTAGTAGTATATATGTTAGCTCAAGTTTTGATGTTACTGAAAGTTTGATGACTAATGTTTGAATCAACAATCGCATCTAAATTCTAGAATTAGAAGGCTAAAACGTCTTGCTCAAAATGTAATCCAAATAATGTCTATATCTAGGACTTGAATTCATATACCATCTTATCTGACCCTAGACCTCCTTTAGAACATGTTGCCTCATAGGCATTGGCCGAATTTTTGACAGTGATGACCAAGGTATTGGATAAAAGGATTATGATTTTGCATATATATCCATCAGTACCTCATTGATAAGATCGAACAAGAGAAGGTAATGGAAGTTGTCACCCTCTTCATTTCCTGAACTCTTAGGATTAAGGAGCATACAACCTATCATTTCTTGAAACAGTGAAGGGTTTACTGGCTGCTCATCAGAGTGCCATGTTCCCAGCAACTCGTCTTGAGTGAAGCCTGATAGCTCCAGTATTTCTCTGACATAGTCAAAGTCATCTTTATCTTTAACATCAACTTGGAAGTGTAAAGTTGACGCTAAATTAATTTACATTACCGACGGTATGAGAATTTCCATCGGTAAATACATTTACATTACCGGCGGTATTAGAGGTTCCGTCAGTAATAAGTTTGAAGACATTTTTAAACTATACCCATTTCATAATCTTGCAATAAATGCATATTTTCAAGAGTTTTCACTTATCTGTACATACTAAATTGATTTGTATATATATATATATAATTTGTTTAATCAGAAAATTAAATGATGATATAGAGTTAAAAGTATATAAATTGATTTAAATTGATAATAAACACATTAAAGTGTACATAAGTTCTTATGTTTGTAATTGAAACATAATGACTAAGACTATCTAAGGTCGTGGTGATCGTGGGTGGTCCTCTTTAAGCCTCCCCTTCAACTGTTCCATCTCCTATCTCAGTTGAGCCATCTGCCACATCTCCTCTCTCATCTTAGCCATTTGCTCCATCTGCTCTCTCATGCGAGCCATCTGCTCCATCTGCTCTCTCATCCGTTGATCCCGCTCTCTCATTCTTTGATCCATCTGCTCCATCTGCCCCTCTTCCAAATGAGCTATCTTCTCCATCAATGTTTACACTGTGACCCGAAGCTTGATGACTTCATTGTTGTTCGTTGGCCTAGTAAACGTTGTTGTACTAGACATAGAAGATTACGAATAACATGTGTTCGCATATGAAACTAGGCCGAATATCTTGCCACGACGGTCCCTACCACCCACAGCTTTAAGATACGTCTGAGTCTCATCTACAGGTTGTTCCTCTTGAGACCGTCGCTGAATGGTTTGTTGTAATTGGTCCTATATGGTAGCAATGTTTACATTATAAGGAAGGGATCATTATTAAGACATTAAAAAAATGCATTAAGTTGACATACATTCAGTTCTCTACATCGGTTGTTGATGAATGTTACACCGTCGTGCTTCTTCATGTGAGTGTGCAAAAACAACTGAATAGGTGTAGGCTTGATGCCCAATGACTTTTCTTACATGAAGAACCTAAACTGTTAGATGTGAGCTATAATTTATAAAAATTTCGGCAGAGTTTCCTCTATTTGTATGATATTTGCCCCCTGTTGAACAAAGAAAATAACTCAACACAGCCATAAATGGCACTAGACATTTATACCATTATCATTATCTATAATAAAATAAAGCAAAATATTTACAAAATAAATGTAAAGTTGAGATACTTACAAGTCTATATGCATGCTCGTTGTGGGTTATTGATCCTCTCGCATGTACGGGAAGACTCTCTCTACCTAGGCCTCCACGTCTGTTGGCCAAGTTACGCCCTAAGATGGACATTGTCGTAGGAGATAAGCAATACTCCAGCCAATGACACCAAATTTTCTTTGAAATATAATGGGGTCGTGCACCAGCCTTATGTATTGCGTTAGTGAGGTCGCGATAACGGGTACGAGCTCGCTTCTCCCATATTTTATATATGCTAGCGTCCAAACAAGACTCCCAGAAAAATTCTTTCTAAATGAAGAAGAAAAAAAAGACTATTATATATAATGTAATACTATTTATCTAATTAGACTATATAAATCAATATAAACATGAAATAAATATTTATTGTACCTCAAACTCCTAAAAGTAAAATTGTTTTGTAGCCTCAAATATATTCTTCCACGCATAACCCTCAGGATCAATCCTTTCCTTAAATGTGGAAGTCATATGTCTGGAACTCATTCCAGACGGAACCAACCTAATATAAGAAGTAATTTTAGTCTAGAAAAGAACCAAAACACCTAAGGCTTAATCAAAAGCTTGGAGTGATTAATGTTATTTCACTTACTATTCATTGATAATTGTGATATACTTTCTCCCATCATCTCCCACAGATCTAGGCTAGCGGACCTCTCCTCATCCACCAAAGAGGTATTGGATGATATATGAGTTGGCGAAGGGGATAGTGTAGCATGAGGAGCAGGAGGTGATGGCTCATCTACAACTGTCGGCCGCGGAGGAGGAGGAGGTGAGTCAGTGCGAGTAGCAGACTGCGACGATCCACCTTCATAATAAGTTCCTCTGAACATCGCTCTAAACCTCGGTCGCATAACCTCACACTGTCTCTTTGGTCCCATATTGTTACTGAAATTCAATGTTTATCGAATTCTCTACAAATATAAGAATTTGAATGCAATATATATATATATATGCCAAAGGAAATAAGGAAATGGAATTGAAGGTCAACAAATTGTTAACAACAACAAATCAACTTCAACAATCATATAATTATGCATTGTTTAACAAATTCATACAGATACAATAAGAAATCACCTTTTAAGCTTAGTCTAATAATGTATTGCATGATATAATTATTTTTTTTGATTCCATATGACATGGGAGTCAGTAAAAGTAAATGAGTCCCCGATGTCTAGATTCCCTAGAATGGTCCTGGCATATTCAAACGAACCAATGGAAATAGTCAGACTTCTTCCACCAGATGTAGGCTTTTGAACATCTTCTTTCAATAGCGTTTCGGCTATATCCAACTTGTAGACGAAACAGTGAATGAGTCGCCGCTCTTGGTATGGAAGATGAATTCTCCAGATGAACTACTAGTAGGGGGAACAGATTTACCTAAAACAAAATCATTTAAGAACTTTTGATTCTGTGATAATAAAAAACTGTTAAACAAACCAAAACTGGAGATGAATGCATGCGTGATTGTCCAGACGAGGTATGAGGAATAGACTGAAGTGAATCACACGTTAGTAAAATGATAATCAACACACAAGAAGGGGGGTTGAATTGTGTTATCTTTTTGCTTGA
>JANZLC010000009.1:5708477-5733350 GCA_026413385.1 Erythroxylum gracilipes
AATGGGGAGTATGGAATTAATAGCCTTGGTGAGTGATGAGAAATTGTGAGTTTTATGAGTTTTGAGTTGAGATTTGGGAGCTTGATGTATTTAGATGGGTATTTGAATGTTTATGAAGTGTTATTACACTTGAAAGATTGAATTTGGGATGATTTGGAGTGTATATGATGTTAGGATGGAAGATAGAAGCATTGGAGGGGCTTGGAAGAAGGTTTGGGACACTTTGCCCAGTATGTGTCCGTTAAACAGACATACAAGTCCGTTTAACGGACCTTCTCTGGTGAAATTGGACCCTTTGCCCAGTGTATGTGCCTTCTCGGACGAAAATGGGCAGTTTGGCCAGTTTATGTCCGTTTAACGGACATCCTCGGGTTAGCTTCCGTAAATTGCCATTTTGACCATTTTAGAGGTCAAATCACATTTTGAGGTCTTCATAAGAGTTGTAGATCTCGAAGTCTACTTTCTAAAGGTTTAAAAACAAACACAATCTGACATTTTTGGAAAAAGTTATGGCATTCGCGCCAAGAAAGGTACAAATCAATTTAGGGTTTAAACATGGTCTACTCTTTTGGGCATAATTCCCTCACTAGACCTCCAATTGAGGTGGTTCTTAGACCAACAGGTTCCTAAGACATGTATCTTTCTATACATAATGATTTTGTACCTTTTGGAGTTGATTCAGTAGAGTTTGCGTTAGAACAAGTGAGGGTTCGGGTTGAAGAGCATAATTGGAGTATGTGCACACTTAGGCTTTTTAAGTATATCTTAAGTTAGCTCTGTTTGAGGTGATTCTTGCTTCAAATTAAACAAGAGACTTAGAGCTATAATTTATATGAAGAAGTCAAATTGAAATTTAGATTTGAAGGTTTCCAAATTCTGCTCTCAAATAGGAGAAATGAGTTCGAGTATAGTGGTTAATCAGTATGGGCACATCATCAAACATATTAAGAGCAAATTTTTGGGATGTCATGAAAAAGAAAAATAAAAATAGTAATGAATATGAATTGATAATGTCTAATAAGGGTTCAATGAAAGAACTTTTCGAGGTAATATCCACGCTCAAGGTTCCATGTTTTTGCAAGAAAGTTAGGCTTCGGAATAGAGGTCCAACAGGTTAGCTCAGCAGGCATCGTCTTCTTCTATGGCATCTGTGGCTCATTAAGGTAACCCAACTGCTTATTATTCATCTATTCCCGAGAAACAGTTATAGGTATTAGATTCTGGTGCCATTGATCACATCTCAGGTACCATAACCAATTTCGATCATATTTTTCCCTTACATTCCTCTCATAGTAATAAGCTTACGGTCGCTGATGGTTCCATTGCAACCATCAAAGGTGTTGGGGCTTCTCATTCTAATGCCTCTCTTACTTTACCTTCTACATTGTTCGTTCCAAATTTCCTTTTCAATCTTATATTTGTAAGCAAATTAAAGAAATAGCTAAACTATTATGTTTGTTTCTTTCCCTGTAATGTCATTATCTAAGATTTGAAGACCAAAAAGACGATTGGAGAAAGGCGTGAATCGAAAGGAATGTACTATTTTAGCGAGTTGCAGTCTTTCGTCGCTTTGTCAGCTTTAGCTTCTCCTATTGATATTCATAGTCGACTAGGTCATCTATCATTGAAGAAACTCAAGAAATCAGTGTTAGTTCTCGAGTCTATTTCCAATTTAAATTGTGAGTCTTGTCAACTTGGAAAACAC
Source organism: Erythroxylum gracilipes (assembly GCA_026413385.1). Lineage (NCBI taxonomy): Eukaryota > Viridiplantae > Streptophyta > Magnoliopsida > Malpighiales > Erythroxylaceae > Erythroxylum > Erythroxylum gracilipes. Next base: position 5,710,183 of record JANZLC010000009.1, read on the forward strand.
CATCGTTTTTCTTTTTTTTTCCTTGTGTCAATAAACGGGATGAAAAACTTTTATGTTAATTCATACAGATATTTGGGGTCCGAGTCGTGTCAGGTCCAAATTGGGATTTCAGTACTTCGTAATTTTTGTTAATGATTTTTCTCGGATGACTTGGTTATATCTAATGAAAGATTGTTCAGAAATATTCTCAATCTTTTGTTCTTTCTGTGCTGAAATACAAAATCAGCTTAATACCCATATCAACATTCTTCGTAGTGATAATGCTAAAGAATATTTCTCTAACTAGTTCTCAGTTACTTACAACAACAGAGTATTCAACATCAATCTTCATGTCCTCACACACCCCAACAAAATGGGGTAGCTGAAATGAAAATCTAACATATTGTTGAAACTACGCGTACTATACTAATTCATATGAATGTTCCTAAAAGTTTTTGGGGGGATGTTGTTCTCACAACATGCTTTCTTATCAATCGCATGCTATCCTCTCTATTGGCGAGTAAAATTCATTTCTCTACTCTCTTTCCTCGTTAAGATCTTTTTCCTCTTTATCCTCGTATCTTTGGTTGTGTCTGCTTTGTTCATCAGCTTTGGCCTGACACAGATAAATTAGACCTAAAAGCTATAAAGTGTGTCTTTCTCAGGTATTTTCGTGTACAAAAAGGGTACAAATGTTTCAGTCCTTCTTTGAATATGTGTTTTGTCTCTGTCGATGTTACATTATTGGAATACATACCATATTTTTCTAAAACTCCATATGGCACCGGTGACACAAGTGATTGTTTGCCTATTTCCTTTATGCCTTGTCAACCAGTACCTAGTCCGATTGTTCTTGACACTAGTCTTTTGGAGTCTGCACCTAACATTTAGCCTGCCCATTTAGAATGTTTATCTAATCCAAATTTGCAAGTTAATACTCGATGCACTCGTCAAGAAGCACAACCAATTGATTCATGTCAATCTCCACCGTCTTCTTCCTCTTCATCTCCGACGGATGATGATCTTAGTTTTCTGATTGCTCTTCGTAAAGGAAAAAGTTCTTGTACATCTCACCCTATCTCAAAATTTCTCTCTTATGATTCATTATCACCACCGTACTTAGCTTTTGTGTGCACCTTATCTTCCATACCCATACCCAAGACTGTTCCAGAGGATTTGGCTCATCCTAGATGGACACATGCCATGAAAGAATTCAACTTTGCAGGCTAATCACACATGAAACTTAGTACCTCTTCCACATGGTTACACGGTTGTTGGTTTCCATTGTGTGTTCACTGTTAAGGTCACTCCTAATGAGTCTATTGATCGCCTAAAAGCTCGATTGGTGGCTAAGGGATACACACAGGTGTACGGTATGGACTACACAGAAACTTTCGCTCTGGTTGCTAAGTTGACCTCTGCTCGTGTTTTCATTACATTAGCTGCCACATATAATTAGCCCCTCCATCAACTTGATGTGAAAAATGCTTTCCTTCACGGTGCCATTAATGAGACTATCTATATGGAGCAACCATCGGGGTTTGTTGCTCAGGGGGAGATTAGACTTGTGTGCCGCGTTAACAAGTCCCTTTATGGTCTAAAACAATCATCGAGAGCTTGGTTTGGCAGATTCAGTACCGTGGTTATGGAGTTTGGTCTGCAGCAGTATGGTATAGATTATTCTGTATTTTATTGCCACTCTGCAGTTGTCAGAATCTTGAGATACTTGAAAGGATCCCCAGGGCAAGATCTTCTGTACCAAAATCATGGATACACTCAAGTAGGAGGGTATACAGATGCCGATTGGGCAGGTTCTTCTGACCGGAGGTCTACCTCAGGTTATTGTGTTTTTATGGGAGGAAACTTGGTGTTATGAAAAAGCAAGAAGCAAACAGTTATTGCTCGCTCTAGTGCTGAATTTGAGTACAGGTCTATGACATACATTACAAGTGAGTTGATTTGGTTTAAGCGTCTTCTTAAGGAACTTAGTTTTGAGCATCCATCTCCAATGGAGTTAATGTGTGATAATCAAGCAGCCATTCATATTGCCTCTAATCTGGTCTTTCATGAAACGACTAAACATATCGAAATTAACTTTCACTTTGTTCGAGAGAAGCTTGAAGTAGGACTGATCAAAACTCCCTATGTCAAGTCAAAAGATCAACTTGCTTATTTATTTACCAAAGCTCTTGGGGGATCTCAGGTGGAATCTATATGTAATAAACTTGGAGCCTATGATATGTACGCTCCAGTAGGAGGAATATTAGGAAAGTCTTGGGAGTCCTAATTTATCCATAATTCTAGTGATCTCCTAGGATTTCTTTTCCTTATGTAATTAGCTCTCTATTGCTATATAAATCAAATTAGGGTGAATAATCAAGCCCTCAATTCTTCTGCTAATTTGTTCGACAAATTCCATCTCTTGAAGTAAATTTATAATTATGCGTGATCTCGCCTCAACCTCTACAATAATCTATCCATTTTTTTTAAAATTCATGATTTTGACTAATAATACTCCAATTTAATACATTTTTCACTGGTCATCTCCTAAAACAAAACATATATTAATTTTTTTTCTATTTAAGCAGTAAAATATAACTAAAACAAACGAGATAATTATAATTAACATGATAAAATAAAAGAAGATAATAACTAGAAATGGGAGTTCATACAGAGAATGGATTGAAAAGAATCATCCTATAAGCAACACATCCAAGGTTTTATAAAATATTTAGACTTAGGGAGAAATTTGTTAAGCTTCCATGAAAACAAAAGGTATTAATTCAATAGTGCAAAAGAACAAAACTTTGCAAGTTACATGACATGGATTCTTAGAAATAGCTATTGAAAAGTATAAGGTAGATAAACCAACGTAAAGTCTTTTTCAATAGCCAAAACACCAATGTAAGATCCAGCTTCTACAATATGTCAATTCAATTCAACCTTTAAACCGGCCCAACTTTTAAAATGGTAGATACTAGTACATTAGTGTAAAATGTCCCAATTTTGATGTTTTAAGAAGATAAGTGACGCACTGCAGTAAGGAAAGAAGAAAGGAAGGAAAGAAAGAGATCTAAGGAGCACTAAATAAATATATTCCAAGCTGTCAACAGTACTTGCTGATATTCGAAAATTAATTACAAGTAGGACAACTTTAAATAGCCTTTGTATACAACCCTAAAAGCGTTAATCAGAAAGTAGCTGTGATTTTGGGGAACAAATCCACCAGAACGTATTTTGCCATGGCACCCAAAGCGATTATTCTAACCACAAATGCCTTATTTTAGGCCAATCTACATGAAACTTCCCTTTTGATTTCACTGGAAGTCCAATATGAAGATATTGCATGTAGATAGACAAAATGGCCATACTAAGGATTACAAAGATATATACCCAGGCCGATATTGATATCTTGCAAACCTGCAAAAAAACTTGCAGCTGTCAGCAAAAGGCAGGTCACCGAACTATAAAATTCAGTAGGAGGCGGTGCCATCTACCCTCATATTTTTGTTAAGTAAAAGAAGCAGTTGCACTACTTATGTTATTAGTTAGACCTTGCATTAACCCCAGAGAGATGTGGAAATAATACAGTAATCACAGTATGGTAAGCAAGAAACTGGAATGGGGTCCCCAATAAATTCTTAAGAGAGAGGTAGAGAGATTATTTGCTCCTCTAGTTATTCTGTCCAATGCAGAATGAGGTTATGCGTAACAGAACAAGATGCTCTGCCCGAAACCAATATAAGCTCAATGCAGAAGACAGGTATCAAGATGGAAAATCAAGAATTAAGTCAAAAAGGAAACTGATATTAATATTGTAGGAAAGCCTTTGGGGATGATAAAAGAACTACTACCATAAATAATAAAGTTATATACGAATTGGGTTTTTTGTTTTTCCCCCGCTTGCCTCCACATCTCTAAAGAATCTCCACCAAGTACTTCATTCATACAGACTATAGTGCATGGTTGGTTGCGTAAGCCTAATAAGAAAGTCTCCTCAAAGAACATTATTTAAAGTAATCAAGAGCCAGCGGTAGACATCATATGCCTGATGGTAGAATCATCAGAAGATACAGCCAAATAAATACCCCCACCTGTTAGAAGCAAATGCAAAGCTTCTAGCGAAGAGGCGGTACAAGACAAACCTTTTTAGCTAACCAGTTCTTGTGAGGAAGGTTTTTATCAGCATGCTCAAGGCAATAACGCAGCATGTTAACTATCATCAAACCGGTAACCGGATCACAGCTTTCTACAATTACATGAAGTTGTTGTTAATTCTTCAAACTCTAACAAAATTATAATAGATGTAATAAATGTGGTTTTAACTGATTAGTCAATTGTGACAATGGAAAAGGAAAATCAAAAAGGTCGACACAATCATACCTGGAATGTCAAAAATTTGTTTAGCAGGAGGGATACCAAGAAGCTGGCCGAGGTAAACACGAATACGAGCACGGTCAGAAATTGATAGTAGATCACCATGTGTAACAACAACAACAGGTTTATCATCTGCAGTTCACAAGGAAAGAATGAGCTATAGCCTATAGGATACCATTAGAGATGATATTGCATGATGGGAAAAATAATAAGAAAATGTGAAAGGGACATGAAGATGATAGAAACAGGGATAAGTACAGAGAATATAAAAGGCAGTTCAGATAGTGAGGACAAGGCTCCTTAATTTTAACCCTCCCGTTACATGGCCTATTTCATAAGTATCTATACTGATCTTAAGGCTATGTTTAATTGGACGTAAAATTTTTAATAGAATGAAATAAAAAGGAATGAAATGGGATGATTTATAATAGAATGGAATGTAGATGAATATAATATTTAAAAATTGTTGTTTGGGAGGGATTTAAGAGTTTATAATGTAATATAGTGGAATGTTGTTTGGAAGAAGAGTTTATAATGTAATGTAGTAAAAAGTCGTTTACACTTTACATTCCATCCTAAACCCTCAAAATTGATTTTTTTTTTTTTTTTACTATTAAGGATATAATGAGATGTAATATAAAACCCTCCTCCTCCATCCCATCCAATTCTATTCCATTATAAACACTCATAAATGTTAGAATAATATTTCATTCTATTCCATTTCATTCCATTAATAAACTCCCAACCAAACATAGCCTAAGAGAAACTACTTGCTGAACTTTAGGAAAACTAGAAGACTGGGGAATAACAAGTCAAGATAGATCAAGCACATGTGCCTTGAAATACTCATCCACGAAAACTAGAACACTGGGGAATAACAAGTCAGGATAGATCAAGCACATATGCCTTCCAATACTCATCCACCAAAGCTTCTATTTCAGCAACTTTAGTACTCCCTTTACCATGTTTGCCTTTGTTACGGAAACAAATTTTAAAGGGAGTAGGAATTCTATTGGTGCTTCCCCCTCGAAAACTCTCCTTGTCCTCAAAGCGAAAGTCACGAAATTGTTCCACTATAAGATCATAGCCTTGCCATCTAGCTTCTTCAACCACTCGATTAAGCCATTTCACCAACAGCTCGAGTTAGATGTTAATGTACCCAAGTGTAGAATATAATCATGGGTCAAGACATGAAAAAAACACCTCTCTTAACCTGGTCATGTTCTCCCCTTCCTCTAAAGAACCTAAGCTGACACAAGGAAGAGACCTGTCATTAACAAGATCTCATCCCACTACTGTCTTTCTCATCTAGCGGCTATTTGTTTTAATAAAAATCTCCTTGCCTCTTTGTTAACCATTGCAGCCTTTAAATAGGCTTAAGGGATAAATCAACAACCCTAATTAGGACTCCAAATTAGGTATAAAGTCTAAAAATAAAATCCCAATAAAAATAGGAAACATAATATGTAAAAAACCTAAAATAAGAAAGAAAATCAAACAAAACAAAATAAAAGTAGACTTGCTAATGGTTGTTTTGTCAACATCTGTTTTTGCACTGTGAGTAAACTTTCCCAACAAAGGCATCCTCAACATTACTGCCTTCCCTGATTTGGAGCTTGTCCAAAAGCTCAAACTTTGAGTAAACCTCCCAAAGAGTGGCCAAATCTTCCCATGTAGCATCATTATTGGAATTATCCACTCAATACACCAACACCTCAATTCTGCCTCTATTAAGCCTGGACCAGACAATAGAATGAGGAATAGGAACTGATTGGCCATCATAGAGGACTAGTAGTGTAGCCACTAAACCTGGAGTATCACCCTTAAACTTCTTTAACAAGGACATATGAAAAACATCATAAATACGGCTCCCCTCCTATTGATCTAACTTGTAGACTAATGTACATATTTTTTGTAGTACTTTAAAGGACCAAAATATTTTGGAGACAACTTGTGAGGCCCTCTCTTCTGTACCAAAAGCTACCAATAAGGGTGAAGATTTAACCAAATCACCTTCTTCAAAGGAGATCTCTTGATGATTCGCATCATATGTAAACTTCATCCACTAATTTTAACCCTCTCCTAAAGAGCATGATCCACGTCCTCCACTCTAGTGGAATCAACTAGTCGAGCAAACACAAAGGATCCCTTCCATACACCACCTAAAATGGTGTAGCTTGCAAGGAAGAGTGGAAAGATGTGAGTAACAATACTCCATCCACATAACCCATTTAACCCATCAACTTGGTCTATCACTTGTAAAACAATGGAGAAACATCTCAATGGTGTGATTACATCTTCGGTCTATTCATCCAACTACAGGTGACAATTTGAAGAAAAGGCCAACTTTGTTGCTGACAAACAAGACTCGTAAAGACTTGAAAAATTTGGAATGCTTTCTGATTTATTCCATAACTTCTTGACTTACAACTACAACAAGCAAAGGCATATATATAACCTAAATAAACATCAGCCCTAATCACAAAACTAAAATAGATTATCTTAATCAAGGAAAAAATCTTAATAGCTGGCCGTGAATCAATCACAGCTTTTATTCCAATTTGACTAATTCCTTAAATTATGGACTTCCACAGATCTTGCTCATTCCTAAATCGTGGGATAACAATCCCACTAATCTTGCTCATATTTTCACACTCCCCCTCAAGCTGGGTTATTGTATGTCAGGCATACCTAGCTTGGACTTCAAACTCTCAAAGCTTAATTTAGGTAGAGCTTTAGTGACACTGTCTGCAATCTGCTGACTCAAGGATATATACCCAAGCTTGAATCTTCCTTCCTCTAGCTTCCCCTTGATGAAATGACGATCGATCTCCACATGCTTAGTTTGATCATGATGAACAGGATTTTTTGCAATATTGATTGTTGCCTTGTTATCACAATAATTCCAGTTCTTTTACCATTAATTCCAGCCATATTCCCTCACATATACCATGGCACATTGCCCTGAACTCAGCCTCTGCACTGCTTCTTGCTACTACCTGTTGCTTTTTGCTGCGCATATGATTAGATTTCCCCAAAGGAATGTGCAATAACCAATAGTAGACCTTCGATCTTCCAAAGATCTAGCTCTGTCAGCATCTACCATTACCTTTAACCCTCGGTTAGTTGTCTTCCCGAAGAACAATCCACGTCTTAGACTCTTCTTGAGATAACGTAGGATATGTAGAACAACGTCTAGATGTCTCTCAGTTGGCTTATTCATAGATCTACTGACAAGTCCAATTGCAAAGCTGATATTAGGGCATGCATGAGCTAGGTAAATTAACTTACCCATTAGTCTTTGGTATCTTACTTTGTCTGTCAAAGGTTTATCTTCCTCCAATTCTACTTTACTGGCCATATCAAGAGGTATGTCAGTAAGCTTACACCCCAACATTCCTGTTTCTCGTAAGAGGTCTAAGGTATATTTTCTCTAAGAGACAGAAATTCCTTGTTTTGAACGAGCAATTTCCATGCCTAGGAAATATCTAAGTTGACCCAAGTCCTTGATTTCAAACTACCTTGCCAAGAACAACTTTAATTCCAGCAATCTCCTCTAAGTGATCACCTGTCAAGACAATGTCATCAACATAAACTATTAGTATGGCTCTCTTACCTTTGGGGTTTCTTTTGATGAACATAGTATGATCTGTCTAACATTGCATAAATTCGTGACTCTTAACAACTCGGGTAAATCTCTCAATCCATGCACGTGGATATTGTTTAAGTTCGTACAAGGACTTCTTAAGTCTACATACCTATCCAAAATTTTCCTCTGTCTCTAGTCCCGATGGAATATCCATAAAAACTTCCTCCTTAAGATCTTTGTTAAGGAAGGCACTTTTTTACATCAAGTTGGTAGAGAAGCCACTATAGGTTTGTTGCAAGAGATAGCAAGACTCTGAATGAACTAAGCTTTGCAACTGGAGCGAATGTCTCCTCATAGTCAACACCATAGGATTGTGTGAATCCTTTGGCCACAAGTTGTGCTTTAAATCTGCTTATACTTCCATTTGAATTCTGCTTTACTAAAAACACCCATTTACACCCAACTATTCTTTTTCCTACAGGGAAGTGTCAATTCCCACGTTGAATTTTTTTCCAATGCGTGCACCTCATCAAGGACAGCACTCTTCCATGTGCAAGGGCCTTATAAACATCTATAGGAATTTGGGTATCATCAAGAGTGGCTAGAAATGTCCTAAAGTGTGGGGCTAGTCCCTTTGCTAAAACATATCGACTGACTGGGTTTTGTGTGCAGCATTGAGTACCCTTCCTTAAAGCCATAGGAAGATCATCAGCATGTACAATAGGGGAATTCAAGTGCATACCTGTGTTATCATCTAGAGTTTCATTATTCAATTCAGAGTCATGGCCTTACAGAATGTGTGCGTGGGTCTCTATCTCTTGAGGATCTCCTAGAGTAAACATGTAGCTCTTTCTTTGTGGAAGTTGTATCAGAAAGATTGGGTTCTATGGTGGTATTAGACACTGGTAAAGGTGTGGTAAAGGTTCAAGTGAGATTGGAGATGATGAAGAAAAAACTATATGATCTTTATCCCATTCCTTAGGTATTGGATTCTCCCCCTGAATATCTGAGTTGGGATAATCGCTTTGATTTTCAAAAACTGTGACATCCATGGAGTAAAAGAATTTTTTGGCGATCGAAGAATAGCATTGATACCCCTTCTGTGTAGAGGAATATCCAAGGAAAATGCACTTGGTGGCTCGAGGGTCAAGTTTGCTGTGTAGGTGAGGAGAAATATGGACAAATGAGGTGCAGCCAAAGATATTTAGAGGTATATCTATGAGGATTTTAAAGTGAGGGTATAAAGGAGTTAGTCATGTGGGGTCTCAAATTGAAGTACCCAAGATGGCATTTGATTGATAAGGAAGATGGTGGCCATCACTGCTTCTCGCCAAAATAGTTTTGGCATGTTCATGGTCATCATTAAGGATCGAGCCATTTCCAATAGGTGTAAGTTCTGCCTGTCAGCAACTCCATTCTGTTGGGAGTTGTCTACATAGGAACTCAAATGTAGGATCACTTTTTCACTTAGGAAAGAACCCAATTGTGCCTTAAAGTATTCTCTCCCATTGTCTGTCTTCAGTACCTAAATCTGTGTTTGGAATTGTGTTTCTACCATCTTGTAGAAGTTCTAGAAGATCTGTTGAACGTCTGATTTCTCCTTCATCAAGAATAACCATGTGATTCTAGTGTGGTCATCAATAAAGGTAACAAACCACCTGTGGCCAGTAACTGCATTGATTCTAGATGGACCGCAAACATTACTATGTATCATGGAATTGTTCTGAATTGTTCTGTTATTTCACTTGGTTCTAGGCTGTACATTATTTATACAAATGGAATTTGACTTCTGTCAATCCCATGAAATCTGCTCTCTCCCAAATATTAGGCATAAATTATTCTATCCTAAAATAGAAAAGGAATATATCCTAAGATAGAAAAGATCATGGGCTATACATAGATAGAAAAGATCATGGGCTATATATAGAATTTCTAGCTATACAAGATATTCTAGACATTCCACAGCTGTACAAAGCAAGATATTTTAGATTTTCAACAAATAACAATGAAGGTTGGATGTTTGCCTAGTCATGGGAGAGTAGAGCTAGATGGGGAGTTGTGTTGGGGCCAGGTTGAATACTACTAAGGTTTACTTACTCCTCTTGACCCACAAGCTAGTTTTAATTTGATCTCAAAGTCTACTCATAGCCCTATTAAGTATTCATGTTTTATGAATCCGCACGTTAGCTTGAAGTTGCTCTCAAAATACATATAAAAACATGCCCAAAAGGCAGTGTTCCGATCAAGTAGATGCTCAAGCAGATCATCTAGCAAATTCCTGTTGATACTCATCTATAGATCTTGTTTGTTGGATGCTTTAGAGAAACTCGTCTGGGTTTTAAAATTCAATGAATCAGTAATTTTCCTGCAAAGCATTTGCAAATTCATCCCAATACAAAAGAGTTTGTTCACTATTAATCCAAAAGCAAAAATCTAATGCATCACCTCTAAATACATAGTTGAAATATCCACCTTCAATTCATCAAGAGTTTGACAATAGCAAAAATAGTTTTTTGCTTTAAGGATCCAACCTTAAGGATTGTCATCATCAAATCTGGGAAATTCCATCTTTGTGTGAGGAGGCTGGGACTATGACACCACCAAAGGCTATCGGCATCTTCTTCTTTAGCCTTAGACCAACTCAATCTTCGAGGTTCACAAGGTCTATATGAATTTCCTTAGCCTTTCCTCTAGAACCTAATTGTTGGGCACCCATTACTACCACTTCTGACATTAGAAGTCTACAACTTCAAGTTTGGATGTGATTGTAGCAAGTTGTTATAAGATTCGAGGGGGTGGGTTATTTAGGATAATAAGGTGGTTGGAGGGAGAGGCTTGATTGTTCGGTTGATTGGTAGACGTGTGTAAGCAAGGATTTTAGGAAGTAGAATGGCGAGTGTTCACCCTTTTGGATCATTTCTACTTTGATATCAAAAATGATAGAAACAAGGAAATACGTAGAGAATAATGGAAAAATGAAGTAAAGAATTGTATTGATAAAAGGCAGTCCGTATGGAGAGGAGAGGACAAGGCTCCTTTAAAACAATTTAAAATAAAATTTTAACCCTTCCGTTATATGGCCTATTTCCTTGAACATTGAAAAACTAAAAGAGGGGAATAACAACTTAAGATAGATCAAGCACATGTCCCTTGAAATACGTATCCACCAAAGCCTCTATTCTAGCAAATTCAGCACCTACTTTCCAATGTCTGTCTTTCTTAAGGGGAGTAGGAATTCTATTAGAAAATTTCATATTTCAATATCTTGTATTGTCTTTCTTAGGGAAATAAGTTTTACGGGGAGTAGGAAATCTATTAGAAAATTTCATAATTCAATATCTTGTAAAACCCTTTGGGGGCTAATAAAGAGGCAAAATCTGAGTGTTACATCTGTTATTTAACTATATTTCTCGTACAATCATCATCATAATCAACACCTAGTTGAAATCTCGTACCAAAGCAGGGTCTGGAGAGGTCTGATAGTACGTAGCCTTATCCCTACGTAGTAAAGAGGTTGTTCCTCATACAATATTCCACGCAAATACTAAATGAACCTCAAAGGGTATTTCTAAAAGCACGTAAGGCAAAAAAAAGAAAAGAAAAAGAAAATTCACATACCTTTGAATGATAAGTATGGGCAGTTGAAAGTTGTGGTCATCTGTTTGAATTTCCCCCCCTCCAAAGTATCACAATTACCCTCCATCAATTTTAGGACTTCAACTCCATTAACCACAAATATCACAAAATTAACCATCCTAGCCCTGCTGGACACATAACGACTTTTACGAGCCTTGTGCTTCAACCTGGTCCTCAAACTAAAATCATCTGATGGCCTGATACACAAATTATACAAGGTATTTTCTAAAACAAATCCACGTCCCATAAAAGAAAATTCATCTAAAGTTCGAATTTTAAACCTGAGAATAAGTTCCCCATGGCGAACACCATTTGTCATCCAATTCTTTAGCATTTCATAGTTGTCTGATGAGTTGTCTAACAAACTACGAGTATCGTAGAGACAAAAGGAAGAAGAATTCCTAGGGATCATGTATTCGTGAAGAAAAAAGGTCCCATCTCCAGTAGATGAATCATCTGAAGAAAGAAATAAAATCATATGAAGATTCTTTAAGGAAATAGGTCCAGTTGCTAGACCATGAATAATTTTCTGTAAGAAACAATTTTCACTTCGCATTAAAGTAGTGAAGTCAAAAGAAAACCCTAGTTAGGCTAATGAAAGTTCATAGTATCCAATTCTTTCACAAACAATGAACCAAATGAAGTAACACATACATGAGACTTGTGCTCTTTCAGAAGCAAAGATGCCATCTTCAAAGAATTTTGAAATCCTATTGATAAGACTGCTTTTTCCAGATCCTTTTGGACCAATCAATAATAGTGTTGTTGTGTCAGGAACATCATAGTTGCTCAATTTCAGGCCACCTACCTTTTCAACCCATCTTCCAGGAGAATAACTACAAAGCCAAAATTATCATATTCACAAATTTTGAACAAGTGATCAAATCAAATATGACCTTGAAAACAAATGGAGACGTATATGATGTGTAATCAAACTATCAGCTAAATAGGGTTATACATGCTTACAATAAGAAATAGGACAATACTTTACATATAAATAGGTCTTGTTTTGACACTAAAGCAAGTCCTTAAATTAATATCACATGTCTTGCTCATAATACCCGGTTTTGATTTAACACCAAATTTAAGTCTTAGATAAATATCATATATCTCTTGCTTAGTTGGGAAAGACGTTCTAGGAAGATGATACTTAGAATACCAGGTTTTGATTTAACACCAAATTTAAGTCTTCAGATAAATATCATCTATCTCTTGCTTAGTTGGGAAGAACATTCTAGGAAGATGATACTTAGAATCCATGATTTCTAAGACAAAAGGTATTTTTAAGTTGACAATTACTATTCCAAATACATCTTAATGTCCAACTCTATATCATGGATTCATAGCAGGACTGCATTTGAACCCAACTTAAAATCATTCACATCCATGTGAACCACAAAAATAGGGAGATATTTAACATTAGTCAAGGGTTTATCACTTCTAATGTTTATTTCCTTTTCAATGAATGTCTTGAGACCTAAATAAGCTACCTATCACATCAATTAAGGGTTTATCAATTTCTATTATTAATTTCCTTTTTAGTGGATGCCATGTACCTAAATAAGAGAGCTAACATAATAATGGTGATTATTGTTAACAATGAAGCAAAACAAGGTTGAACACAGGTTTTTGATAGGAATGAAAAAATATAATTATATTAGCACTCTAAAACAATATGAATTGAGCTCTATCCCAGTAGGGAGATTTATGTTATAATCAATGGATGCATAATTGAAAGCATCAGTACATCTTAGGCCTAAGAGGAATGCTGCACTGGTAGCTTTGATTTATCGTATGGTTGTGAAGAATGATGCATATATGTACAACAATCGCAATACATCTACTAACCAAATGCTCTTTTAGTGCATTGTGGTATCGCTACCTCCAAAACAAATGGGTTAAATCTAAAATTGATTTGAATACCTCAAAATTTTGCTTTTAGCTTTCTTCACGCTTTGGCTTCCTTCAAGCAAGTGATCATAAGTCTTTAAAACGTCCCGGTAAGCATTGAATCTTCTCTTTTTATTAGCTTGAATTTCCAAAAGATTTGGTGAAATCCGACGTTCTAGTTCTTCAGGCACTAGTTCATGCTCCCTACTGGGTGTCTCATCCACTTCCTCGATTGCATCATCCATGATGGAACAAGAATCGGGCTTTGACTCTCTGCCATACCACACAATTCAAGAATATATCATTTAGTTCACCAAGAAACCACAAAAAAAGGCCAAAAAAGTTAAAGTTAACCAGCTATACTTGTAGGTCGATGGTTTTGGTACTTCCAACCAACTGCAAGGCCTCGGTTTTGAGTGGCTAGTAGGGGGGAAAGGGTCTTAAGAACTTGGCCATTAGGGTCCCATGTAACCGATAAAAAATGGGATTAAACTTTGTACTACAAAAGCACTTGAAACAAGTGCAATCAATCCAAATGGTTATCACTCAATTTACGAATAGCCTTGGAGACTAAATAATTCGCAACCTACGATTCTAAATCCAAGTCCATTTTGTTCTTCTGGCTCACAAATCACAACCCAAAAAGAAAAGAGAGTGATTACGAACGCACAAACATTTAAAGCTAAATAAAGAGAAAACAGAAAGAGAACAAAGGATTAGCCATCGACACCTGCGATTAAAAGTTGGATCAAGCGAAAACGATAGTTCTGAAAGTTCTCTATCGTCAAAGGATTCTTCATCTGCACGTAAACACCGTCCCAGTGGTCCATCATTACTCAAACCCAGAAAAAAAGAACACAGAAAGCGAGAGAGAGAGAGAGAGATACCAACACATAAGCTCGAAGGCATTGCAGGATCACCACCCATGCTAAGTTCGCCGCTTGTTGACTCGCTGGGGACAAAGTTTGCACCTTTTTCAGTTAATACTAAGAAGTAACCCGCGGGAGCTTACACCTATTATATTTATATTGGGAGGTGGGATCATGCTGCTTATACATCTCCAACTTGTTATAATGAGTTTGATGTGGCAACAAAAGCTACGAGAATAGTTGTATAAGGTCAACGTTATTATCTTCTGTGACAAGCTTTACAAAAGCTTGTGTTAGTTGTTATATATACAGATTTGATGAGCTACGTCCATAATGCAATGCATCTTGAAGTGCATATGTCAGTATAAGTGACATGCAATTCAAGATGCATTGTATTATCATCTTCATCATTTAATATACTTTGAGCTTAATATCAAGTTAGAGTTTAAATTTGATAAACTTTGACAGATTTTCCATCATTTTAATTCTTTATCATTATATATAATGTTATATGTGCCATTTGTGTTCTAATTCTAGTGATAGCTCCTAAAGCTATAGTATTCCTACCGGTTACTAATACAATATTAACTTTTAAATACTCAAAATGTATTTTTCTAGTGCAATTTAAATTCCTTACTGAGAATTTCTAAGAGTGATCATAGTCATATGAGGAGATTATAAGGATACCACAATTATTGAGTAAGTTTTTATTTTTAATCAGTTTAAAAATGTTGTGTGCAATGTTTAAATAAAAAAATAAAAAAAATTAGGTTAGGAGATGGTTTCCAATGGTATGATGACAAATTTATCGGGGGTTATTAAAGTGATTCTTAAATTAAGGAAATAAGTATCTATGTTGAAGAAGGGGGTTGAAACAAGCATTATTAAAACAAGTAATGTTAAAACAAGCATAATCAAGAAGATTAAGGAGAAAATAAAGCTCATAAAATAAAATATTAATTTGTCGGCAAAAGACAAAAAAGAGTTAAAGTTTATGTTAATGAATATTACAATAAGATTTGTTGTGTGGATGGAAGTTGTTATTTTTAACTATGTTGTGGGAAGTGGTATTCAATTACAATGTCAAATTTTAAACTAACCCATTCAGTGACTTTAGTAGTGAATGTTCCCCCAAACATATATTAAATTAAATGATTGTACATGATAAGTATAATTTATACTATGTTTTGATAAGTGTTTTACTGTGTTTTTAGGTGTTTATTAGATGATTATTATTGTATAGGCTTATAATTGTGTTAATGTGAGTATGTGTTTATATTATAAGTGTTTGTGTTGTTTAGAGCATGATTTCAATCTTAATTTTATGTTTCTTGATGTGTTTGTTAGTGCTAGAAATCATATAGTGGAAGAACAAGGATGATAGATGTGCATGGGGCTGCATGGCCAGGGTCACCACCATGATTCCTATGTCACTATTATGATAGAGAGAAATTTCCCAGAGTTACAATCGTGGGGGAGTCATGATCATGACATACACTTCCCAGATGCTAGTTTTTTCATCTGTTTTAAGGTTTGGGGGCATTTTTAGAACCGATTAAAGTGGGAAAACCCTAGTTACACCCCCAATACCCTAATACACTATTTAACAACGTTAAACACACTAAAAAACTCATCAACCAACACACTAAAGTGGATCAAACGTGGAAGATCAAAAAGAGGTCTAGGAATTCTGGCTTTCTAGATCAAGACCAAAATAGAGTTTTTCTTCTTTTCCTTTAGTTATTTCATCAATCTTGATTTGTAATTTGAATTCTAAATGTTTAACATGTTCGTGAGTTTCTAAATTTCATATTAGGGTTTATTCTGGAATTATTTTGTATCTTTGATTATTATCGATTCAATACATATTATGATATTTGTAATAATTATGTATGATTATACTTGACAACAAATCGAGAGAGTGAGGATTAGATTGTGTAACGAGAGTTGGTAGCCTAATAGTCCCACAATTATTAAATTAACAATCATTCGAAGAGAGATCTTGTGTGAGAAATTAATTATGCAATAGATAACTTTAGTTTTAATTGAAAACGTTAGAAAAAGTTTTGTGAATTGATTAGTTCTTGAGAGAGAATAATTGATTAGTTCTTGGGAGAGAGTAATTAATACCGTAGGAAATCTAGGATCAATACTAGTTAGATACACAAAATAAAGAAAGAATAAGTCCTAAGTATTCATCCTTGATCAAACCTTAAATTAATTGGTAACTCACTTCTTATTTTGCGTATTTGCTTGTTTTGTTATTTGTTTCAATTTTTTATTTACTTTTATTAAAAAAATCAATTTCTTGTTACCTTAGACAAAGTTAGGTTCAAATTGGTTCTTGTCTAATCCTTATAGAAAGGACACCTTTCAATACTATAAGATATGATCCATATACTTGCGGGTATTGAGAGTTTTATTAGATATAAAGCTTGCTCAACAATGCACTTGAACTATATATTATAATGATTATGTTTTGCTCAACAATACACTTGAACTATATATTATAATGATTATGTTAAGGAATCCCCTATCATTTGCGTATGGAATTTGTAATTTTAGTAATATGTTGAAGAGCAAATATATAAATTAGAGTGCTCAATGGTTCTTTGAACATTCGCTAACCCAGCGGATGCGTAGTGGACTTAAGTAATTTGATTCCGCACTACCTTCAACTCGAGTTTTGGGTAGGAGTTTTGGGTAGTAAAGTGGTATCAGAGCTTAGGTTTTGTAGGAAAATCCCGGGAGGAACATCATATGTTCCAGCAGCGGAAAACAAAAATTTTTGTTCCCGGGACCTTCCCGAAACCCAGGATCCCGGTGTCGGTACATCACATACAAGTTGACTTATACTAACAGGTTTAACCACCACGTCATGAGTTCGACTCCCCCTATCCGCAGAAATGCGCCTAGAGTGCTCAATGGTTCTTTGAACGTTCGCTAACCTAGTGGATACATGGTGGACGTAAGTAATTTGATTCTGCACTACTTACAACTCGAGTTTTGGGTAGTAAAGTGGCAAATATATAAATTAGAATTTATATACAAAAACATATATATATATCTAATATATATATATGGATTGAAAATCATATACAAAATTTGCACATATTTACTTGTAGCCAATTGTTATGTTAATAATGTACAGGTGTTATGTCAATCTATCGAAAAGTTTTTCCAAGAATACATCCATATAAAAGTTATATTAATGTTCATGTAATCATATTTGATGTGGTTAAGTATGCATCATATTGCTTCCCTCATTTCCACTTAGTTGAAAAACTTGTTCTTATGATGATTGCGCCAATGATGCTCTCCTCTTCTTTGCTTTAGCTTATAACTGTCATAAAGTAAAGCTAGATTATCCTTTGAACCTTATAATTCTTAGTTCAAATAACAACTTAAATGAATGCAAATCAACATATTTAAACTTCCTTTTACTAATATGTAAAGAGCTGTCAATCTATAAACAAACATCTAATTCACAGTATTGCTTTAAATTACTTGTAATGTCACTACAAGAAAATTAGTAATTAGTGCGAGAAAATTATCAATGGAAAAGAAACTGTAGCAAATTACCGACGGAAAATGATATTATGTCGATAACATTGTTGGGAAAATTTTTATTTTGTGATAGACAAAATATCCGTTGGTAAATGTGGAGGGAAATTATCCCAATAAATTTTTCGAAAGAATATAGCGATGGATGGAAAACTCCTGTTAGTAAAATAAGCGGGAATGCTTAGTGGCATAAATAAACAGAAATGTAGTTCGCTAGTAAATTAGAAAGATAAACGTCATTGTTTGCTTCAACTTCAACATTTTTAATAAAACAAAAACGATGTCATTTGGTGTCATTTTTGCTTAACCTAAAAACTACCGAAGCCCCCCTCCCCCTCCTCCATCGCATGTGCCTTTTCTCTCTGTCGTCGTCCTCCCACCGTCCTCCTCTCTGTCCCTATTGAAGCCCTACCATGCTTGTCGTCCCATTGTCCTCGTCTTTGTCGCTATCGAAGCCCCCCTCCTCCGTCGCATCTGCTTCAGGGCCTCAAAGAGTGTAGCATCTACTTCAAAGACAGTGACAATTAAGTATGGTCTATAGCTTTTCTCTATAACACTGTGGTTTTGTTGTGCTATGAACGGCTCTTTATTGTGATTTATAGTACCTGTGAAACCAACGACCCGACCAAACAAACATCTAAAATTAATCCTTGATAACTGAACTAATTCCCTGTGTAGTTCTTGGAAACATTATGTTAGGAGAACATATATAAAGAATAAATACAATTCTTGGTGTTTAAAATAGACACCTCGATAATCTAGGACAAGGCTATTTCTTTTATAGGTATGAATAGAAACAATTTTGAGAGAGAAAATATTTACAATTTCAAGATGTAATCTTCTTTTTTTCCATATGTCTTATCCACCTCATACTTGAGAAACTTGCTAGAAATTCTAAATTATATTAACAGAAACCTGAAGATGGAATATTGAAATATCTATATGGGTAAACTGTTATTGTGGCTCTTTGCTTTACCCATTCAAATATCACGTGTACTTGCATTCAGGATACTATTTCAAAATTTGAGTTTAGTGTTTAATTCTTCAATCATTTTGACATAAAATTTCAAATAATTGCCATTTTATGCTTTCATAAAATTTTCTAGACTATTCATCTAAAGTTTCATTTCATATAGATAAAAAAAAGATTAATTGATAGATCCATTTTGGGTATTAAAGTAGTTTTCCACTCATAAATAGAAATTTAATGACATTGGTACATAGAGCTACCTGAGTGATTAGGCTAAATATTATTATAACTTGCCTGAATGTAAGGAGCGAGATTTTTGGCAATTAACTCAAATATGCTTTTCATTTTCTAGTTTTCTTTTCTAGGGGGTACAGTTTTCTTGATTTTGAGAAAACAAAGATAACTATTTGATGGTTTTTTTGATAACATCATCCCACCATCTGATATGCTTAAATTTGTAATTAGTGTCGTGAGAAAATGTTGATGATCTTGTAATCTTTTTCACTTCAAAATTCATCAGGGAAATTTTTTACTTTGAAATTTAGTACATTTACTCCATTATATGATATTAGAGTATAACATCCCTGTGTTAATAAGTATTATAAAATCACAAGACCATATGATATTATGTTTTGGTATACCTAGGGGGATAATTGTTTATCATGACAATTTTAAGTGTGGCCTAAAGTTGTTAGTTAATAGTTTTTATATTGAATTGCTAAGAGAGACATCTATGAACTTAGGTCAATTGCATCCTTTTTTTTACATTGGACATTAGGCTTTTTATTAATTGGTCAGTTTTGAAATGTAAATTCAGTCATAGATTTGTTTAGATTCATTCATCAATTGAGGCTTTTGAGAAAGGTTTTTAGGGTAGTATAGTCTAAATATCAAATCTAACATGAATCAAAGTAGAAAAGTCTATTAAAGGAATACATACTTAGAAGAACTTTTTATTCTTCCCTTTGGAAGATGGTTAAGAACACATACTTAGAACCTTAAAATGTTTTATGTCTTAGGTTTAGAATAAAATTATTTGATATATTTTATTTTCTTTTTACCTTTTTAACTCAAGCTTAATATTTTATCTTATACTCAATAAGTTAAACATATATTCTATATTTTTGTAGAATGGAGTTTGAGAAACTCAATATTTCTTTGAATTAAGCAAAAAAATTTCAAAGCAAAAAAGCTATGATTAAGAAAAAGATTGATGAAATCAAAGGTTTACATGTTTAATTAGTGTGGTGTAAATTTGGTAGGTCTAAGCACTTATTGTCTAGGTCTAGACTCAAGTATTTAAGACTTGGCTGAAGTGATAAAGATATTTCTACTTTTTGATTTTTTTTCTTAAACCTAAGTATAAATGTAATTTTCGACATGAAAATCATAAATGAATCTGGTGTTCATTTTATTTTATGTTCTTTTAATTTTTATTGCTAGATTTATTATATTGTAATCAGTTAACTTGTCATGTTTATAAGATTCCGAGGAGTTCAAATGATAATAGTGATAAATGTATTGCTTATAAACATATAAGTTATAAATGGTTCCTCTTTTCCTTTAACAAAAGTTGTTACATCGAGTTCCTCTCCAACTTTTAAAAGGAAGAGGATAATGAATTATAAAATAGAGTTTACGAAGTAAATATATGTTTAAGGATTGTTAAGCTAAAATGTTATAATTGATTGTCTCTTATTTCCTTACTTTCTTTTATTGTTGTTGTTGTTGCTCTATGATTATCTTATATGAATTTGTTATAAAGATAAGTTAGTACATGTCATTTATTCATTAAGTTCTGAAAAGACATAAAATACATAAATGCATAATTCACTCTCCTTTTATATGTCATTTGAATATTAACACTAAATAAATTTTGGTTAATAACATTGAATCCCTCTATGGTTTGATACTTTTTCACTTTAGTCCTACTTTTTAAAAAATATCGTATCATTTGTTATGGTTATACCATATAATACACTTAGCACACCATTTATTATGGTTATACCATGTAATATAAGACCTTAATTGTTGATCTCCTAAAATCACGATGTCACCTATATACAGGATAAAACTCTTGTAGGAGTTGTCATATATGGTACGTATGGCATTTAAGAGTTGATTTAGTTTTGAAATTGCCATTTTGGAGTTGCTGTGGATATTTAGTTCATTTTATTTACCAATAATTGAACACAAGATGAACTATATTGTTATTTTCAACCATACCAATAGACAATAATAATTTCTTTTAAGAATTAAAAAATAAAGAACAATTGTATTATATTAAATACAAAATTCCTTTGTTTTGTAGGCTCTATTTTGTGTTGAAGAGCATCGATAATCATCCGGCATCATCCTTCTTCTTTGTAGTTTGCGATTGTCCATCCATCTAGGTAAGTCGTCTAACTAATGTCTTCAATATGTTTTGCTTTACTAGTTGGAGAATTTGTGAGAAACTTTTTTTGTGATTGTAAATGAGGTCTTATTTTTGTGTTGTTGTTTGCAATATTCTAAGTATCAGTGATAAGTTTTTATGTTTTGATCTAATAGTCTAAGTATTGCATTTAATACAGGTATTGTTTGAAATATTGAGGCATAATAAACCCTTAGGATGATATATAGGCTGAAAAATGGTGATGCAGCTCCAATAAGGCTTATCGGTGAAAAATTCCATGAGCCTAGGAGTCACAACGAGAACTTGCTTTCTCGATTCATATTGTGTAACAATGCCACGTACTATAGTGCTTGTTTAAAAACAAACTTTGGAAATCAACTTGTAGGTGATTAAGGCAAACATAGTTATCTTGGTTTTGTATGTTATAGTTGAAACATTGTTAAAATGATTGATGACCAGATGTATGAATTACATAAGTATTTAATACATATTGAATGAGTTTGTATAATTATGGATGATTATTAGCATGATAAACCGCTAGGATGATATATAGGCTAGAAACCTGTTATGCAACTCCCATGAGGCTTATCGGTGAAAAATTCTACGAGCGTAGGAGTCACAACAAGGACTTATTTTCTCTATTCACAGGTGTAAACAATGCCACATACCATAGTGCTTGTTGGCATATTGTTTTATTTGACTAATACTCACATGTGTTCAGTTTGTATAATTGTGAACTTATATCATGGGAGGAGTTGGTTTCAATTTGGAGGGGCAATGGTCAGAGACTTGTAGAAACTTAGGGGATGTTCTGTAAACTTAAGGGCAATGAAGGATACTAACTATAAAATCACTTTTTTAAATAACAGTTTTGCATAAATGAGTAATGTTTATGGATCTTAGATGTATAGATTGTAGCACCCCGTTACCAAGAGGTACATACCAGAACACCTTGAGGACATTCCAGTACATAACCTATGATAATGGCGGGCTAGAACAGTCATTACAATCACTTAACATGACATCATCTATTGTTATTCTCTTATAAGACATTATCAAGAAAGTCATAATATTTTAAAACCATATTTTCCCCATTTCATTTCATAAATCCGAACGTATTTGCATGAAAGAGGAAATTACACAAAAAGTCTATCTAATCTTTCCAATCCTAGCTGACCGACTTTTGAGCCATTTCTTCTTCTTCCCAAAAGTACAAGACTATACTTCTTGTAGCATCTCTCAGTAGCTAAAGTTCTCTCTCTCTGTCCTGAAAAATTAACGTTACAATTTTGGTGAGTCTTGCGAGCTCAATGAGGTAACCATCATCGATGGTTCACTCAATTCATACAACACATCACACATGTAAACATATAATTAATTTTGCATTTTGCATAATCATCACATATCACATTGTTTTTTAAAGGTAAGACAAACGTACATTTCATTCAGTCAACATACGTATAACAATGAATATGGAATGCTCATGTGACTCTTTTCCAATTATTACATTGTTGTGACCGAGTGCCTAAATTGTCCCGTATCCATTGTAGATACCGGGCTCATTTTTACTGTCCCTTATCCGTTGGGAATGCAGGGCTCATTTTACATAGCGAGCCTTTGGCTCTTAATCATATTTAGAGCTTTAAGCTCATTTTCGGTGGCTACTCAGGTCACAACTCTCATTATATGATCATGCATTCATATATGGAATGCATCTTTCATTGTTGGACCCCGGTCTTTAAGTGAAAGTTAGAAATATTAAAGGAACTTAAATGAGTGTTTTTGTATATGTATTGTATGATAGATGTTATTGTGCTTTAAAAAAAATTGATGAGAAAAGAATGGATTGGTTTTGATGACTTTGATATTTGAGTAGATTTGTATGGGTCATGAAAGTTA
>JANZLC010000009.1:5734962-5751423 GCA_026413385.1 Erythroxylum gracilipes
AGTCAAGGACTTCAAGGTGGGTTTCACTTTTATAGTTAGGTGATAAGCTAATAAAAGTTTTCTGTCAATAAATGACATTAATTAATTTTGCAACCACCTCATTCATGTACATTTAATGTTGTTAAGTGCTACAAGATTGTCCTACATGCTTATACATGATTTGTGGAAAGTTATTTTAAAAATGATTCTTTGAAATGATGCATGATTATGAAACCATACTTTTGTAAATGATTTTTAAGATATAACAAGCATATGAAAAGCAAGTTTTCAAGAGGATGTGCCTTTTTGGGCATCAAGCTTACAAGATTTTCAAATCTATGTGTTATATTAGTTTGTGGTAGTCCCTTAAGAACCGTTACATTCACGTTGACCCAAGTATAGGCTTCTCCCGCCTACCCGCTAGTGGCATGGAGCTTCCTCAAGGACTTCCTCAAGAATTCATGACTACATAGGACCATTTCATTGGAAATGTGCAGTGCGTCATGTCTTGGACTTACCTAAACCATTTGATGTGTTTATGTGTTCATGACAAGTTGGTAAGAGTAATGCATTCATGATTTGTATACACATGAAATTTTGCATTAAAAATGTTTTAAAATTGTCCTTGCTTGTTGCAAATTATAAAATTATTACCCACGGGCTTTAAGCTCACCCTCACTTTCCTCCCTATAGGCATGTCATGAGCAAGAGATTAAGTAGTCAAAGGCCAAGGCATCACTACACTTTTGAAATGATGTTGACTTTTAAGCAAATCTTGTAAACCAAGGCTTTAGTTGCATTTTGAGCAATATGTTGTTCATGTATCTTTTGTATTTTGGGATTTTTTTTGAAACATAGGTGTATTGGGCCTTGAAATGCCCACTAAAGCTTTGTAAAAACTATAATCTTGTGATACTAATGGTTTATGATTTTGTTTTCGACCATGATTCTCAAGGTTGCATAAGGGGGAAAATTCGTGTACTAACTTCAAGGAAATTTCTGGGTTGATTTGGGCTGATTTATGCAAATTTATCTTCTAGAAAGTTGTAGTCTTTCTTTTATCTTTCCAACGGTATATAGCATGAAATTTTTGGACATCTAAGACGAAAGTTATGGTCCTTATGAGGGGAGATGCTCTGGAGAGTGTAGAAAGTGATTTAGAATAGTCTTAGTTTGACTTTTGCTTCGTCTTAGTTTAACTTTTGCTTCATCTTAGTTACTGCTCATTGTCTTAGTTTTGCGTCGTCTTAGTTACTGTTCATGGTCTTAATTTTGCTTCGTCTTAGTTTTGCTTCGTCTTAGTGACTGTTCATCGTCTTAGTTATTGTTCATCATCTTAGTTTTGCTTCATCTTAGTTTCGCTTCATCTTAGTTCCGCTTAGTCTTAGTTACTGTTTATCATCTTAATTTTGCTTCATCTTAGTTACTATTCATCATCTTAGTTACTGTTTATTGTCTTTGTTTTGCTTCTTCTTTGTTTTGCTTCATCTCAGTTTGACCGTCTTAGTTTGACCTTCTATATCATCTTAATATCTTCTGCTCTATTTTTGATCCTTTTAGAGACCAAATCTCACTTCTAGTTCTTCATGAAATTGTAGATCTAGAAGTATTCTTTCAAACCGTCCAAAAACAAAGTCAATCCGACATTTGTAGTGGGAGTTATGGTAATTGCACATTACCAAGATAGGTACAAATTGAATGATAGTATAAACATGTTCGATTCTTTCGGGTATAACTTCCTCATCCGACCTCTAAATGAAGTGATTCTTGAAGCAACGGATTCTTAACCTCTTTTTCTGTCTCTCCATGAAAATTTCCATCTTTTTGAGTTGTTTTGAGAAAGATTACATTAGAGTAAGTGAGAGGTCGGTTGGGAGAGCATGATTGGGGTATGAATATGCTTTAGCATTTTTTTAACTATAACTTGAGCTGTAGAACTCCAATTGAGATGATTTTTGATTCAAAACAAACTAAAGACTTAGAGCTATAATTCCTTTGAAGAAGGCTAGTTGTAATTTGAGTGATTGACTGGTGTGGGCACACCAACCTAGTAGGATAATGGCAAATAACCCTACAAGGTAATAAGCACAAGGTTTATGAGTCTGGTTGTTGGGCTCCGAAAACGGGATCTAACATATTTTGGTATCAAAGCCACTAGGTTTGGGCCCAAGTTTGGGAATAGGTTTTGGAGTATCCTAAGTATGAAATGGGTAGCTTAATACATGAAAGTTTTAATTTGTTTCTCATGATTTGAAATGGTTTTATATACGATTTGAACTGTTTTACGTACTTTGAAATTGGTTTTGTATAAAATAAAGATTTTCAATCGTTTTCTATTGAAGGAGTGAAAAATTTACCTAGAAGGAGAACTCGAGGAGCTTTGACTCAATCTAGCTCTTGCCAAGGGAGCACGGATGAATCTTATGTCCCACAAGATGCTGGGACACACCATGCTCCTGATTCTGAGGCACCTAGTGTGCAGCATAAGGTGTTGGACCCCGAGCATTTTCTTATAAGTTAGAACTACTGAATAATGAATGTGGATAGATTCTTGTTTTGCTTTGGTGTTTTTTGTGGGTAAGAGATGTTGAAATGGGAACAATCAAAGTGAAAGTTAGAAGTGAAGTGGGAGCAAAAAGGAAGTTGAATATGTGTAGTAAGTGATGAAGGATAGGTATCTATGTGTATGTTCTGTTAGTAGTACTCACAATTAATCATGGTTTATAATTCTCTTTATGTATGATATTGATTTGAAATTAAGTGGAGAATGAGGAGTAAATGAAGTAGAAAAGGGTAATCTTGGTATGAGTTGTGTTAAGGAAAGATTTTGAAATAAAGAGCTGATCTGGAAAATGTTCACTGAGTGCGCTTCGGTTTGTTAGCCACAACGTTTTCTATGGTAATCCAAATGAGATAATTCTTAATTTAGATTAAACTAGAGATATGTGGCTACATTTCTTATGAATACATTTAATTTCAATTCTGTCTCTAAGAGTCTCAAAATTTGTCATGAAATTAAGTATTAGGTGTAGTACATTGGTGTATGAATGTAAAATT
This sequence comes from Erythroxylum gracilipes, assembly GCA_026413385.1. Taxonomy (NCBI): domain Eukaryota; kingdom Viridiplantae; phylum Streptophyta; class Magnoliopsida; order Malpighiales; family Erythroxylaceae; genus Erythroxylum; species Erythroxylum gracilipes. The sequence continues at coordinate 5,737,999 of JANZLC010000009.1, forward strand.
TGTTTTGGATTTTGGGGGTAAATTTGGGATTGATATAAATAGATTTTAGTAAAGTTGCCTTCTGGAGAGTTATAGATCTTTCCCTTATCTTTCCAATGGTATATAGTATGAAAATTTTGGATATCTGAGCTGAAAGTTATGTGTGTTATAAGTGGAGTTGCTCTAGAGAGTGAAGAACTAAGACAGAAGGAAAAAGTAAGACGAAAGGAAAGTAAGACGAAGGGAAAGTAAGACGAAAGCAAAATAAGACAAAGCAAAAGTAAGACGAAGCAGAAGTAAGACAAAGCAGGAGTAAGATGAAAACAAAGTAAGATGAAGCAAAGTAAGACGGAGCAAAAGTAAGACGAATCAGAGGTAAGACGATTCAAAGGTAAGAAAGAAGAAAACACACTTATGCTTGACTTTGGTCGATTGCCAATGGCTATAAATATGTTAGCCACTGAGCTGAGTAGCTCACCCCACGCTTCCCTCCTCAGGTGCAGAAAGAGAAGATTCGTGATCCTTGCAAGGCATCGGAACTCTAAAATAGTTAAAAACTTTTGTAATTAAGTTAGTTCAGGGACTTTTGTATTTTAGACTCATTTTAAACATAAGCATTCAATTGCATCATATGTAGTTTGTAATTTGTATTTTATATTTGTATTTCCTATTTATATTAAGGCAAAAGGTGGTTTTGAATGTAAAGATTTTGTGAAAACAAACATCGTGTTCTGTAATGGGGCCAAATGATTACCGAAACTCTGATGTGTTTAGCAATGTTGCATCATTGTGACTGAAATGGTTTTAAATAAATTGGGCCGATTTGATTATCGATTCTTCTCGCATCCATTTTCAAATTTTTTTTTTTGAAATGTGATTGTTTTCGTTATGGCTTCGAATGTTGGGCCCCGAAAGTGGGGTCCAACAAATTTAGCGACAGAAACATATATATCCGTCGATAACTTTAGCAACAGACATAAGATTTACTGTCGACAAATTTATCGATGGAATGTTGGGATTCCGTCAGCAAAGTAGCAACAAAATTCTATAAATCTGTTGGTAAATTTTCTTTAGCTTACTGACGAATATTTAAAATTTTGTCACCAATGTTACCGAAGGATACACAACCTTTTGTCGCTAAATTTACCAAAGGTCGTTTCTTCGACGTTTCCTTCTGTCGCCAAATTTGTTTCCCAATGAAAAATTTTATTTTTTGTCGATAATTTTTGTCATAAAAACCTTTTTTCTTGTAGTGTGTAATAAACAAATTTCAAGTGTGTAACTTATATTATAATTTTGTTGACTATGTATTTTAGTGTCTTCAAATCTAGTTGCATCAATAAAATATATTAATAAAAAGAAACACATTAATCAATTATTATAACTAAGCTAAATTGAAAAAAAAGACCAAAAGGTTATATACCTATAAAGATGCTAGAGTGATAACCTAACAAAACATTATGAGAATAGTAAGAAAACAACAATGTGAGTTTGATAGATAAAGTAAAGCATATAAAGTAAAGTAAAGTTTGTAAATGATTCGTATTGTTAGAAAATAAAGTTTTATACATGTGAAGATGCCTCAAAAGGAAATGTTGAGCCTTCCTTGTTACATTTTTTAGAGTTATGAGCAAAATTGTCCCATTTTTTGAGACAATTTGTTTATAATTTTCAATTTCTTATGCTCATTTTGTCGGTTCCTTCTTACAATTTTAGGTCCCCCTAATATGACTCTTTTAGTTGGTGGGCATGCCACCTTTATATCAATTGAAGGCAAAAAAAATTTACCCTTAATAAGTTGTAACTTATGATCGTCTAACTTAAGGAACTAACCATTCTTATATTAATCATTTATAAATGCCTCAACCTTTAGTTTGAAATGATATATTGCACTAACTATAAATTTGTTGTCTACTAATCCTTATTGTATGTTTATCATTGCTTTTGTAACTTCCTAAGCCACATCTCCATTATAGACTATTCTCCATTCTTTTTGTTCTTTTTCAAGTTTTTCACTATAATTAGTGCAATGTCTAACTTCCATTCATGTACAAACTATCTTATATCTATAGGCCTCTTTATAATCATGATTCTAATTATTTAAGTATGGATTACTAGTCCTTCTATATTTAATAAGATGCACCCATTAAAACTTCCTCTTCTGTTGTTGTCAAATAGTAGACTTTTTGATTCAAATTAGTAGTAACATTTTATCATCGTCTCCTTAAGATATTTAAGCAAATCATAAGTACATATGAGTTTTATTTTGTCAAGTCTCTTGAGATGATTGTTGAAATGTTCTATATAGGTAAACCATGAGAGATTCTAAAACTACTCTCTAAGGTAATTTCCCTTCTAATTCACATACCAACTATGATATATATATGTCTTGAATACATTCAGTGAGTTATATTTTGTAAATTCTTCTCTATAAATCTGACCAATCCCTAGAACAATTTAAAAAATTAGTTAATCTTTAAAAATATAATCTAATTAATTATAAACATATGAAGTTTAAGATACCTTCTACTTATCACTTATGACTATAAGTCCGTTACCACTATCTAATTCCAAATCAAATATTAATAGATTAATGAGCCAACTCTATGAATCAATGTTTCTACCTCCCCATTATCCATGCCAATGGTTACAGTCCTCATCACCATCCATCCCTTCTACACTTAATAAATGTTTTTAAAACTATATCTTCAAAAAGTAGTCATATATCTAAAAAATAGACCTCCAATGCCTTTATCCTTTTTCTATAATATAAAAAAATGTATAATCTTTTGAACTACAACTAAAAGATAAAAATAATAAGATGTAGAACATTATTATAGTTGTTGCTTAAAATGTAATTTTCATTACCTATAACAAAGATGCATCTAGATTTCTTCCCAACTATAATTCCATTATTGATCCATAATTACTTAACTTTAACTTATATGTGTATCCTTGCATTTTAGCATATTCATTAATAAATTATGTCGCCCTCTATGTTCTTAATCCCCTCTTTACTTTTTTACAAATGCTTGAGTTGAAAAAAATATTGAGTTTGTCTTTGTACTCTTCAACCATTTTTGGGTAGATATACTAAGCTTCTCAAAATTTATATCTCAAAAAATGTCTCATCAAAAACTTAGCATAAATCAAATTTGGTTTGTTAGTTATGAAACACTTTGATTAGGTTTGTGTGTTTACTTTGAAATACCTTTTGTTCTCGTCATATCCAACATGCAACTCCCATAGGCATCTATCTATACACCTAACCCTAATCCTATTGCTTTCAGTCTTTTTCAATCTTACATTGTATCTTGTTTACACTATATAATCTATGAAAAAAAATCCTTAAATTCTTTTGCATTTATGCACTCCATGCCCGATCTCCATTATGATGCCGCACCTATTGAATTATACCTAATACTTGGTCTTTGCAATGCTTTAGTTGGGTCCTATGCACTAGAATATTTGTCAGTACCAATAAAATTACCATAATTAGTTGAATTAATTTCAAAATGGTTAAGGTTCATTCAAAATTTCTACATGGAAATCATATTGTACATGTTTATCATCATGTTCATCAACATATGCATCATGTCCATCATCAGGTTCATCGAACATATTCATCATATTGTCCATCAACATGTTCATTAACATTTTTTCAACATATTCAAGAGCTTTTGCTTTCACTTCTTTAGTAACAAATTCATCAATATACTCTCCATTATTCCTAAGGTGCTCTTCTCCTTCAATTATAGGTGATAAGTTAGGATTAGGGACTGTAGTGTCTAAATTACGGGTTACATACACATCAATAATCCCATGACATTTTATAAGGTTTATTAGCTTAATCCAACTTTGGTTTGATTCAATAAGTCTTAATGACTCTCTAAAGTTATAATCAAGTACCTTATACTAAGCATTGTCAACTTGATGGTACCTTGAATCTTTCCTTGTCTCACATATTTTCCTATAACTAAAATAGTTAATGTTAACATTTTTAAAGATACTTATATCCTTGTTAATATATTTGAATTATAAAATAGCCTTATACCTCTATACTAACCTATTATAAACTTGTTTATAGTTATTAGAAAATATTAAAAGTAACATAATTCCATATATGAATTCTCATTATCAAAACATATCCCATAATGACGTAACATATAATATATAATAATTAACAAAACCAGATTTCAAGTCAATACATAATTTAAGAGTTTACCATGCCTTATTAGTCCAAGTTCTTTTGTGTTTAGGGTGCGAGATAGTTTGGCTTGCTTCTAAAAAAGAGACAAAAGTTCTTGGATTTAGATCCCAATGGCTAAGTCAAGTACCCTTCAAATAGATAAGTATGTGATCAGGACCTTATTTATATATAAGTTTCTTCTCATTTTTGATAGATTCAAAGCATATGTAGCATAAATACAGAATACAAAATTTACATCACGAACATACAATAGGAACTACGCAAGGTACCACGCGTGAGAATAAATTCATGCTTAACACATTTAAGGACAGAGATAAATATACCACGATTGTCTCCATGACTTTATCATGAAACACAGGACGTAGTAAATAAATATATGTGAACTTTTATGGTTAAACAACACCATAAAAAAGGATATGAACAATCGACTAACCAAGGAAATGCCGCAAAAAATTTTGACGAGAGGATGATTTGCAAAGAAGAAGATGGGTTGTGTGAATAGGAGAAGATGTTTTGCCAATGAGAGTCGCATTGTTGCCAAGGAGGGACTTAAATGTGATGAGAAGATGCATTTCCAAAGATGGTCGCGTGATTAGGAGATGTATTGCTAAAGAGGAATTTGGATGTAATTTCTAGATGGTTCAATAAAGAAATTGAGAATAATTTAATAAATTTATTAGGATTTAGTTAATTTGTTTTATTTAGAGTTATTAAAAATAATCAAAATTAATAATTAGCGCAATTTTTATTAAGAAGAATGAACCTCATAATACTACGTGGCGAATAGATGGCCTTGTAAAGCCCATAATATATCTCTATTATGTTAGTAATGGAGACAAAATTTTGATTGTTTTTATTGAGAATTTATTTAAAATATTTTACGATTAATATTTTAAAACATTTAAGATCTGAAACCGACGACTGATCTAGTTAGGAAGAAGAATATGAAGAATTTAGAGAAAACGAAAATGAGACTGATTTTTTTTTAGAAAACAAGAGACGGTAATTAGGTTGGGCAAAAATTAAGGACAAAATTAGCTTTATAGAAAAGGGTAATCAATTGATTGTCTAAAACGCCAGTTCCAAACAGCTTCTAATTTTTAGCTGGTTTGGTTGAATCAGTCAACTCAATCAGTCAATAACTAAACAAATTAAATAACTTTTTGATGAAGTCAAATAACTTGATTTAGCTATCAACCAAACAAGGCCCTAATCTTTATTATAATGGATGCGTTAAACTCAAAATGACCCTTTTCACTTAGTGTAAATAAGGTAATTTTGATTGAAGGATACTGGACCTATATGAGAAAAGTTCTTAAAAAGGAGTAGAGAAAACGTAGGTGCAAATCTAGCGCCAAGGGCTATGACAATGATTTAGAGTCCGAGACACGAGTAGGGACATCGAACAAACATTATCAACGTATCGAGCCACGCGTTTAACTTGGTCCCCATAAGGTTTGGCACTTTAGACACTTGCAGTTTCTGGTCCATCTCTTTTGTACAGATAAGCCAAGTGGAAACACGTACTTCTGGAGTTTACTAAATGCTAAGAACCCATGTACTACTTAAAATTGAGTGATTGGAAATTTGGAATTCTAACATCAACATTGACATGCTATTTTAAATATCATCTGTGTAAACAGAAAAAGAAATGAAGCTAAGAGATGGATACAGATTAAGAAATGAGATTTACTCATATCATTTTGCCTTCTAATGTACATATTTAAGTTATTGTACAAATCAAAATTGCTTGTGCCACTGCAGCACATGAACATATCCTATAATTTAATCTCTAAGCATCTCAACACTATCAATTTAAGATTGATCTCTCTTCTAGGTAAGTGTTTTTTTTCCAAAAGCCTATGGGCCTTTCCAATACTTCTCATACAATAAAAACCCCTACTAATCTACTAACAGTCCTCAAATATGTATCAAAGATGGTAAGCATTATGCATCAATCTATTGCCAGAATAAATCGCTTCCAGCACAAGGACTCAGAATCAGGTACCACTAAAAGAAATCGGAGCTACTCCTCCTGTACCTTCACAAAAATGATTTGGGCAACACACCCCAAGCAAAAGAGACCTCGAATGCCAATTTACACCAGTAGCGTCCCAAGAACAGAAGCAGAAACAAGACTTATAATGTCAAGATCCAGTTGCCAGCACACCTCCTAGAAGATCCCTGAAATAATACTCAAATGAAGGTATTTTGGAAATGGAAAATGCATCCACTTAAACCTATATCAGTATGGAATCACATATGGGAGAGCAACAATGTCTGCAGACTCTATGTGTTGAGGTTCTGCCCAGATTTGGGATGTTTTAGTTACAGAAGAACTATCCTCTATCTTCTTTGCCTTCACATTGCCGCTAAAGAGCCATTCCTGGTCACAGATATCAGGCCATTCATCCATTGTAGGTACAGAAAGTATTTGCTTCAAATAATTTAAATCAGGATGTGGTGGTTTTTTATATGCTTCACCGTTCTCCTTAGCTGGTATAGTAGCAGAACATTGCCTTGGTTTGCAGACAATGGGTTGCAGAGATGCTATGGAACCATTAATTTTGTGCTCCTTAACATCAACTCCATGATTGTCCACAAGCACCTGCTTCTCAGATGCACACTGAATAGCACTTTGGCATGGTTCCAACTTTCTTCCATTTTCATTGACCAGGTTTGAAAACAAGATATGCCTTGCCAATTTATTAGGTCGGTCCCCATTGCCTGTAAAACAAATTTAAAGCAGGGAAAATTAGTTTGGAGCAAGGCATTAATTGATTCATTCTCAATGCAGTGGCCCCAGTTAAAAACACAAACAAGGTTGCTATTGCTTGCAATAACAACTCTACATCAAGATCCAGTTAAAAATGTTCAGAAGTGGAATGACATACCGTTACTCATGCACCAAATAAGGTACTTAAACTGCACCAACTAACTACAACATACATCTATTACCACAATTAGTGGCACACCTCTACCATAAGTTCCAATCAACACACAGAAGTAGAGGTGCTGCACGGTGACCATGGTAGAAAACAGGAAAGAACTCACCAGGTACATATCCGTTGATCTCAACCTCCTTTCGCTTCGCAAAATTTCCCTCCACATGAGAATTCATGCTGTCGAACCTAGCAGCATCTGAGAATTGAGGAATCCGAAAGTCTAGTGAGTCCTTACTACTTTCTTTCAACTGAGGGCTCTGAATTTTTAATTTAGGCTGATCTTTTGTTGATTCATTCACCTCCTTCTTTTTCTCCTTCTTTTTCTTCTCCTTTTCTCGTTCTTTATTCTTTGATTTCTGATCTTTCTCATGATCTCTGAGTTTGTATTTGTCACCTTTATTATTATGTTCTTTGTGTTTGCTTTTCTCCTTCCCGTCAATAGCCTTCTCAGTGTCATTCTTCTCCACCAATTTAGTAATTCCTTCAATTCTTTCTGGACCTGCACCTGGAAAACTTGGACCAAATCTTTTTTCCATATCCCTTGCATCAATGAGGTTTCTTTTTCCATTGACCTTCTTACAATCTTCATTCTTATCCTTACTCTTTTGTTGTTCCTCATTTTGATAGTAAGCAAGGTTATCCACTGCCTTTCCTTGCACCTCAGGACTCTGTTGCTCTGGCGCAGCGATCTTCTGAACCATTTGACTACCTGACGCTCCATCTTCCTCCCTAATTCTTTTGGCCAACTCCTGTACACACTTCGAATCATTGGTCTCTTTCTCAGGCAGGCTATTAAAACTGAACTTCCTTCCATTGTGAAACTCTGGCTGTCCTTCAAATCTTTTCTCATCAGAAACCTGCTTCTTCTCTTTATCCCTGTCCTTATCCTTGTCTTTGTGCTTCTCTTTTCGGTCTTTCTTTTCCTTATGTTTTTCTTTGCTTCTATCTTTTTCCTTTTTTTCTTTAGCCTCTTTTTTCTCCTTCTCTTTCCTATCCTTTTTGTGTTTTTTCTCCTTGAGCTTCTCCTGTAAATTATATTCTAATTAGAGACAGAACAAACAGAGTTATTCAGAGACTAGGAATTGGATGGTAGCAATTGTGCCGGCAGCACGTGTACATGCCAAAAGTATGCTCAAACTAAAAATAATATGCAAGCTAAAATAGATTTCTTAGCCACAAGTCAACAATATTTGGTCTAACTCCCAAGTTCAAATATATACTAGTGTATGCAATAGTGAAAAAACCTAGATCTCAAAGAAAACAAGTTAGAAAAAATTATGGGGTGTCTTCATGGTGTTTTAAAAGGAAAAAGAATTAAAATAATTGTTGGAATCCACATCTTAACTGAAGCAATGATGAAAATCTGTTTAATAACTGTGAGAAGACAAGCCAGAAACCCCATTGCTTTTCACACAGCAGTTTACTCTGTTGAGTATTTCACCACTTTATATAGCTCCCATGATTAGACACGGAGTCAAGAAAATTAAGCTAAGTTCACACACTTTAAACCTTCTTTCACAAGACAAGAGAGCTAATAAATGGATACAACGAAATCCATAAGAGTGATTAGAATATAAAGGGGAAATTTTATAAATTAGAAACGAAGCATTAAATGAACTTCCATTGTGTCCCATAGGACATTTAGCTTATATGACATATGTGGACCCATCTCATATCATAGAAAAGCAAATAAATTCAATACAAAGTATTGCAGAACAGGATGATCTAAAGTATAGGTCTCATAAGCAACAGAGGACATCTCTCATCTATTATCTTCTCATTACACGAAATATCATATTAAGCTAAAGCTAATTAGCAAAAAGGTGCCAGAGTCAGAACGTAAAAGAATCAATCAAGCCTTCAGTTAAACCATGAGACTCTTGAACTATTGTGCAAAGTCTGCTTAATACTCGGGGAATAGCATAAAATCAAAATAAAACTATTAGAAAAATTTCTTCACTAACAAGTCTTGAAGACCATAAGAACAAATGCAGAAATACAATATTAGAGAAATTAGGTCCACAATCAGGAAGGCATCAATGGATGCTCTAGTATCTTGAAGTTTTTCATTAGGTACAGCTAATACACAGGGAATGACCAGAATCATAATGAACTCAATTTTTTATCCAAGAAAATGTAGGTTTGCTCAATGGACAGATTTGAACGTTAAAAGTACATAGAACATGTTATGCATATCAGTCACTGCATCCAAAGAGCTACTCTTATTAATACATTTCCTACTTATATCATATAAGCAACAAATGGCGTGATTATCGTAACCTCTCCATTTCAAATATCTTGAACTATAATGTTGGGTTTTTCTAATAGACTTCAAATGCAAGATAAAGTGTATGCATCCAGACAACTAAAATGAACTACACCAAATCAACCAGGCAACTAAATTGACTACACCAAATCAACCTCATATCAATTAGAGGGATGAAATTTTGTGCTGATCCTACACAGAGAAACAGACTTTTTGATTGAAATTATAATATTTAATTCACAAAAAAACCAAAATCAAATTATATTTTCTCGAAGGATTATTATTTATTGATAAACTAATGTCTTTACTATCTAAAACCCTGGAAATCATATCTGCTAACAATCTAGAAAAGTTTACAAAACCAAAATCAAAGTATATTTTCTCGCAGGATTATTATTTATTGATAAACTAATGTCTTTACCATCTATATCCCTGGAAATCCTCTCTGCTAACAATCTAGAAAAGTTATCATAAGCGAATTACTTTGTGCAATTCCTCAACTAAAGACATTTCTTAGTTTACCAAGCAGAGTTTTCTAAGAGCAAGCAGAAACTCAAATCTAACTATGAATTACCATACTGCTGGTACTACTGAGGCAGAAAGCTAAACAGAATAACTTTATTCAAGCACAGGTGCAGCTTATTCAAGACATATATGTCCTTATATAACAATGATTTATAACTACATTTAGAGATATTTCACATAATAGATAAAACGGGCTCTTAATTTGGATTATCAATAGCCCTTTCAAATTCCTAACAGCCGCCTAGCACTAATGATATCTGCAATCAGCAAAGTTAAATTCACATGGCATGCAAAGTGGCAAATACTTTAGGTGTGAGAAAATATTCATGTCCTCTTCACTTCCTTGAGATCTGGAAATTAAAGGAAGAAGTCTACCACGATGACAATCATCCGAGTAACTACTAAAGTTTTAAGTATTCAAGTTTACAGTACTTAGCTTCTGCTTTTCCCAACTACACTGAATATACAGCAGCGATACAACTTGTGACAAGCATATATAGGTAGAGTAGAGCAATTTTAATTAAAAGAAAAAGTAGCAAGTATCCATGAACCTTATGAAACCTAAATTAGATTAACGCAACCCCCAATACCCCCAGACATGTAAAGTACATAAATCTCTATGAAATTTCAAGAGAACTGTCAGGTCCTGCAAATTTGAAGAGATCCAATGCAAAAATCAAGTGTGTATATCCTGTTCAAACTTCAAAGGAGAAATAAAACTAAGCTCCTGAACATGGTAATAATGCATGATAAAATGCACTTCTCTTTCTCCACTGGCAAGCCAAATAGTTGCAAGTTCTATGCAAAATCTGTTTCAGAGATGTGTCAAACTACTCTTTGCACTCTGTATAGGAAAGGTTGCTGCCCTAAGTTTTATTCATTAGTAAGGAGAATGTTAGTAACTAGTAATATAAGAAATGCTGCACATATATAGTCTGCAAAAAGCAAGCAGTTATGGTGCCAAATTATATGCCACATCATATTCCAAAATAACTCTAAACGATAATTTGAACCGTACATTTTTTTTCCTCTTTTGATTTCACCCATCTCATTCTTGAGTCACATAGCATAGTAGTGTTTTGATGGCTTTCATATATAACTAGAAACTTTGGTAAATACATTACAAGCATAAAGTCGTCAGTCTAGTTAACAAGCCATCCTCAACATAACCTGAAATGGTATTTCTTTGTTCACGATGAATGCCCTAACACTGATATCTTTCCAGTTCTGTATAATTCCACCCTGAAAATTAATTACGTATAAACCAAAAGCATCTTCTCTTTTCTCACATCTGAATGCCTTAAATGGTGAGCAGCTCACGTGTTAAATTGATAAAGAAATTTAAAACAGTCTGAGAAATTATAGTGCAAAATTCAACATTAGGTCAAAGCAAAGTTCTGCGTAAGTCAATCTAGCAATAGCAATTTACTAAAGGAAGATATTTCAACCTTTGCTAACAAGTCAGTATCATCAATCGTAGCCTTCTTTTCATATCCTGGAGGCGGAAATGGAAAGCAGCGAGACATTGCACGTGATCTTAGAAACAGAAAAGTGGGATAGGTCCACAAAGCAAAAAGCTTCTCTTAGTTTCCTGCACAGATGTTCCAGTAGAGGAACAGAGCAACAGCTATCCTCCTGTCCATGCACCATGTCCCCGCAGTCATTTCCAGCTTGGAAATTACTCCATGATTTTCCAATATCACCTCCCTAACCAAAATCCCCTTATCAGAGATGAGATTCAGCACTTGCAGAATCCCAGCTAGAACTTGAATCAGAACAGGACGACGTGGAAACCCTTAATGCTCGATCTTACTGTACCAGAAAATGAACAAACTTCTAAAATGTCCAGATAAATAGTAATCCAATCAAGCAAATTCCATGGAAAATATCTTGTGAGGCTCCAGAACAGTTTGATCTTGCTTGTTGGCTACTAGGACACTAGGGAAATCATAACCTGCCCATCATTTAAACCAATATCAGAAGCTTCCGTTAAACACAGGAATCAATAACTCAAAATCCGAAAACTGCACAGACCCATAAACTTGTTTTTATTCGAAAACTCCAAGGGTCTCAGGATTTGTTCCAAGGAAAATTCACAAAAATCTCCTGTTGCAGATTCAAGGCGCAGACTTTAGAATCACAGCTGCTGATCCCAACAGCAAAACTTCTGACAGATACAAATAGTAACGGAAAACAAAGTATACCATCCAATCCCCAGTTTCCCGTAAAGGATATCTATATCTTTCTAATCATAACCCTAATCCATCAAAAACCACAATTAGGGTTGGTTCCACTGAAGATCTGATGAAACCCTAGAATAGAACAAAGCAACAAAACCTAGGTTAAGCACACAACCCACTTAACAAAAACCCCAAATTCCAACATTTCAAGCCATCAGTAGAGAAATTCATCAGTAAAAAAGCTAGTTTAGAGGAAAAAAAAAACAGACGATGTTTCAGAGAAACAAAGAAGGGAAATTATGGGCTGACAGAAATTTATATTCTTTTAGTTTAGGTACAAAGTAGGCAATGCGAGTAAAATCACAAGGAAGAAACATTTGAAGAAGAAATGGGAAAAGTTTTCAAACTTCTTAATCGCTAGATCTCCCTCCTACCTGTATGCTAATCTTTGAAATGTATTAAAATGGGTTTCTTTGTGTGTTTTCAGATCTTCTATCATCCAATCTCAAAAATGAAAAATCCGCTTGTTTTCTTTATGTGGGTTTTGTTGAATGTCTTGCCTTTTTGTTGTGAGGGGTCTCTCTCTATCTCTCTCTCTCTTTAAGTTATTGAGATTGTGTGTTCTCCAGTCCTGAAATTATATTAAAAAAAAAAAGAAAAAGAAAAAAGAACCCCTATAACTAAAAGGGAAGAGAAATTGTAAAGAATACTGGCAAAGGGTATTTATAAGAGGGGAGAAACGAGGTAAGAGAAACGTGTCAAAAAGGAAGAGTCCAGATATTTGGAAAAGAAGATATTAGCCAGTAGAGTAGAGCAACGCACAGGTTGATCGTTCCGGAGCACTTGAGACATTTTTACCTTAAACTACAGTGAGTTTTAATTAAGAATGGTACTGGCCCCGTAAAAGCAATTGTACTTTAATTAAAAGACCAACAACACGGACAATTTTATGAAATGTCATTTTATAGCATGTTATGTTTATCAATTTACACTCTTCTTTTGTAAGAACTAGCAGGGTAATGTCGCGCAAATGCGCAATAATAATGTCCTGCTAATTAATTGATTAAGTTATATTATTATATAATTTTAATGTATAAGTTAATACAAAAAATAAGAAATAAAATTTTTTAATTAAATGAAAAATTTTAAAATCAACAATTTAAATATGTAATGAAAATTGGGATGAAAATTTTAAAAAAATTAGGTAATGTATATTGCAACAAGCATGTTATAAATGTAAAAAAAATAAATCAGGAAATTGATCTCATCATAACATTTCTTGCAAATAAATGAAAAAGTAAAATTAGCAAGTAAAAATTT
>JANZLC010000009.1:5803237-5814712 GCA_026413385.1 Erythroxylum gracilipes
AGATATTGATTCTTATATGGGCATAATTGGTATTTAATTAGAGTTATTTGTAATTCTAATTAAAGTTTAATTGAAATGATTATTTAATTTCAATTAAATTACAAAAATGTCCAAAGATTAATATAAATAGGCTTGAGCTCTATGGAGTTAGCACTTCATGCTTAACCCTCTCTGTAAAAGTTACAGGGTTCTCTCAACCTGTTCTGTGGATACTATTAGAGGCCGGACACTTATGCGGCTACGGTGGTTGAGACAGATCGGTTTTAGAAACTATTCGAGGGATGCATCAAGATAAAGATCAAGTTTCGAAATAAGGTACGAATTAAATTTCCGCTTTATTTTGATTCGTGTTAATCATTTTATATAATTAAATAGATCTTGATTTTCTAGAAATCAAAAATTATGAAAAAGTTTCGTGATTATTCCGCTGCAGTCGAATCAGATCCCAACCCGATTTCCCAACAGGTTGAAGAACAGAATCGAAAATGACGAATGTATCAAATCATGAAGGTGAGAGAGAGAATCATTTGGAATCTCTTTAGACTCACTTCTTAACTCAAGCTTCACTCACCATCTTTGCTCTCATCAGTGCTATAATAGTTTCCATAACATCGTTGATCTTTATTTTAATCTCGTTGTAGGAGAAGGTAAAACATAATAAAACCAACACAACACAATACCATCTTCTCCTTCTTCTTCTTCTTTGTCTTCTTCTTCTTTAGCTCCATCAAGTTCGGTGAGTCAAATTGATCTGATGAACATTTTACTGATTGCTTACAAGTGTTTTCTTACCCAGATTATGATAGCTCAAGAGGGAAGTGCAAGTAGAGAATTGGTGGTAGAGACCAGAAGTGAAGGTTTGGTTACACTAGGACCAACATAAGTTGTGAAGTATGGTGTCGAACTATCAATTGCACCTTTTTAATTCTCACAAGACAAGAAGCAAAGAGATATAGAGTACCACTTTAGTATATAGTATGATGTGTATCATACAAGTAATTATAGAGTTTATCAAGGATTTTGGTAGCCAATTCAGGTCAGGCTAACCGAAACAAGCATGACAACTAATTGGGGATCCATTACATGTGTTAATTACAAGAGTTAGAGTTAAGTCGGTTTTATTCTTAGGAGGGTTCATAACCTATTGTATATGTTTGTTTACTATTAAGAATGTATGAGAATAAGAGAATAAGATTCATAGCTTCGCTCATCTTTTCAACTTCTTTTAACTTATGATGGTAACTAGTGTCCATGCACATGCGCTAAAGTTACTGAAAACCTCTTAAATAGTAAGCATGACAGCAATGCGATTTAAGCCAGATTTTTTAGAAGAAGGTCTGAGTTAGATCAAAACAGTGAGCTTGGGGAAGATCTTTCGTCTAAATGGAAGTGGGTCCTATTTGTGGGTCCCACATACTTTTAACTTAGACTTCCATATATTGTGTTTAAATAGAAGTGGACCCACTTGTAGGTTTCACTTTTTATATAATTTTAAAAAATTGCACGTTGGAAAAAAGTTGCCAAGTGGAATTTAACTAATAGAGGTTAAACTCCGTCGGTTTTTTCTTCTAGTCAAGGTTTCATATAAATGCTTTGCAATCGTTATGGTTCAATTTGAATGCTCTAAAACCTTAGGGTCTAACTTAGATTTTGGTGTAAAAGTTAATGACAACATGTGTCGAGTGCATTGTAAACTTTACCTAACTCTGCATACTGAAATTTTGTAGTTATGGTGAGTCGAGATCGTATCCACAGGGAGTTCAGTTAATTTTCTCAATGAAAATAATTGATGTAAAGGAAATTAAAAGGGGGCATTTTGATTTGATGCAACTGAGAAAATAAAGTAAATTAAACTAACGATAACAAATCAAAGAAAACAGTCGAAAATGATAAAAGTGAAGAATATGTGTGAAACCTAGTTCTCGAATCAATCTCGGCTACACATGATTAAACATATTTCATTGTTATAATGCTTTCACCTCTCCTTAAGAAATATTAGTCGTAGACTAACAACAAGCCCTGTTAATCTCGATTTTCCATTAGGACATGTTTAATTAAGATATGATCATTAATTAAACTTAACCACTGAATAACTTATGATACGATCTCTAGATTCAATTGGGCAGCCTCATTATGAAATGAAAAATGGACCATTCTAAGCAACAATCACACAAGCTCATGTCATTTAACATAGGCTACGTTATTCCTAATGATTAAAAATCATTAGTTGCTACATAAGAATCCAAATACAACAATTACATATTGTATTAACAATTCTGGCAATGGTTTCATAATATAAACAATAAAACGATAACAAGAATATGATTTTCCATACATGAATACTAATAAGTGTAAATTGCATCATGTTTTAGGGCATAATTTAATATATGTTTAGCCGTTAATTCAATCATTTAGTATGTGTTTAGTTTAGAATTGTGTTGGTTTGTTAATTATTTGTGGTTTAAGTATTTTATGGGTTAGTACAAGTCTTTGAGCTTAAATATTATGTCTTTAAGTTACCTTGATGTGTTTGCTAGTGTTTTAGGGTCAATATCGAAGAACGAAGGAGTTTCGGAGACATTCGGACCAAAACAGGGACCCATAATCATGGCATGTCAGGCCACGATCATAACAGAAGCACCAGACTTGGCCTACGATCATGGCCTACATGACACAATCGTGACAGAAGCACCAAACATGGCCTACAATTGTGGCCTACATGCCATGATTGTGACAAAAGCTGAAGAAATGACCCACAATTGTCGCCTGCGTTAGGCAAATCCATAGACACTCAAGAGCGTCAAGTTTCGAGGGATGGTTTGGACCCTTCTGACCTCGAAAAAATCCTAGGGTACCCAAAACACAAGAGGATATTTAAAGAACAACAAAAGAGGCAGAGGGAGAGCTTTTTGCATCAGCCATCTTGAGAAACCCTAAAGAGAAATCATCGAGGGATAAAGGAAGAGAAGAGGAGAAAAAGCTTATTCGACATACTTCCCAGATCAGGAGGTTTCCCGACATCGTTGCTTCCCATCATCCATTTAACTTGTATTTCCTGTTATTTTTAGATTTATCATTGTATAGAATTAGATTGAACAGTTAATGATAGGATCTAGAATGTTGAGGATGTTCTAAACTCACCTTCGATATTTTATTCTTGAATTAATGAGAATCTAATTATTTATGTGTTTATTGGATATTGTTGTGGTTGATTATGTGATTTCATAATTTGATAATAAAATGAGAGGGTGAATTGAATGAAAAACGATAAAATTGGACTAACGAGAGTTAGGTGATTTAATAGAAATAAGAATTGAATCAGATCGAGAAATTATGCAAAGAGAGATCTTGCATAGGTTTTCGATAGTTTATTAGAGAACTTCATAACTAATTAGGGTTTTAGATAGGTTGTGAATTGAGAGATTGCAACCTCCATAATTTGATTATGATTTAGGGTTAATGGTTATAACTCGAGAGAGAATAATCAACCCTAGGATAATCTACAACCAATAATCCAATATTTCATAATCAGTTAGGTTAGCATTAAGGATAGGTAAAATTCTCTATATCTCAATTGGTAATTTCTTTTAGTTAATTCTTGGGTGTGTTGCAAATTGCTTAGTAATTAGTATTTCGTGTTTGATTCTTAATTTGATTGATTGAATTAAATTCTCGTATTAGTTTTGTGCATCTTAAATTTCTGTTATTTATTTTTGGCCTTAGGTTTTAGGATTAAATTAGTTCCCTCCTTATGGGATCGATACCTTTGGTACTACACTAACGAACCGTGCGCTTATGGATTATCGAAGGTTAATAATCAAAACTTACACACAACCAAACCTCATGACCAAGTTTTGGGTCTGGGGAGGCAATTAGTTTAGTTCTTTAGTATAAGGCATTTTAGTTCATTTTTAGTTTTTGTTATTTCTTTCTAGTTCTGAATTCGTGCTCTTACATGAACACAAGAGTTACGAGACGTTCGAGCCATGTAGTTGAAACCTTAGAGCTAGATATCACTCGATTAGAATGATCAATTAAGATAGCTTGGCGCGAAGAAGAAGAAGAAGAAAATTCAAAAGAAATAATGGGTGAGGAATTTCAACAAGATTTGGATCACAGAGTGAAACAAGGAAGTCAACAAAGAACCCTTATGGATTTCATTAGACTAGGGTTCAATGTGGCTAACCAAGGAGTAGCTAGGCCACCTATATAAGCAGCCTCTTTTGAAATTAAACCATCCCTCCTAAACATGCTTCAACAAAATGTACAATTCTATGGACTAACGAATGAAGATCCCAATGCACATATAGTAAATTTCCTTGAAATCTACGATACCTTTCAGTAGCATTAGATATCGAGAATTAGGCTTTTCCCTTTTACCCTAAGAGATAGAGCAAAGGCTTGGTACCACTCCCTCAACCCAGCTAATGTCACCACTTGGGATCAACTAGTTTGTGTCTTTTTAAACAAGTATTTTCCCTTACCAAGACCAAGAAGATTATCAAGGAGATTACCAACTTCCAGCAAAGTGACGGGGAATCGATCTATGAAGCGTAGGAACGATATAATGACTTGAAACAAAAATGCCCATACCATAACTTACCTAAGGAGTTCTTGTTGCAAACATTCTATAATGGAGTAACCCCACATACGAGATCACTGATGAGAAAGACAGTAGATGAAGCAGAAGAGTTGATAGAGGAGAGGGCAAGTAATAGTTGCCTATGGACGAACAAGTGGAGTACATAACCCACTACCTTCTGAGAACAAAAAGGAGTTGTAGTTGTTGATTAAACGACGGAGATGTAGGCGAAAATTGACAACTTAACTCGACAGCTGAACAACATGAAGGCTTCATCCTTATCTTTGCTAAAAGTTGTGCAACTAAAGTGTGAACCCTGTGGACAGATGGACTATTTCTTGATGAAGGATAACGATCCGGAGCAAGTTAGTTATATAGGAGCTCATTATGGACAAAGAGGGGGGAACAATCCCTACTCGAATACATATAACCCTGGGTGGAAGAATCACCCAAACTTCTCGACGAATGATGAATCAATCCTTAACAGGATTTAGTATGTAATACCTTGGATCATTTATTGTATCAATCATTGTATCATTCTCATTATATAAATACTTTGTATTTGTATTGCCTTCTACATAGAAGGTGGGATCTTTTGAATATATCTTGATGCAAACATAGAATTGAAATAATATTCCTCATTTCTCAATCTTTAGAATTAAAGTAGCTCACTTTTCTATAATTTCCCATTATATTTAATCATCCATGATTTTATAATAACATTAAAGATAGTAAACATTCATTCAATTCTCTGAGATTAGAAACCAAGTAACAAGGGTCTTTAAATTTATTTTCATATAGCTTCAGAGGATCCTTACATAATATAACTTGAGAATATGACTTATATTATCATTATTGGTAAATATGCACACATAATATGATTCATATGTTATAATATTGACTCTCTTTTATTAGAGCATGTCTTTTCTCAAAAAATATATAGATGAAATGTTGTGTTTCCTGTAATTATCCAATCCACACCCTAATCCATCTCCTTCTTATTCCACAAGGGTAATTGAGTTTAAACATAAACATTCATTTAATGAATGCACTCTTAACTCATTTTACTTTTTATGCTTCCAAATTGTACCTAAAATCAAATATGAACTAAAATGAGTATCTTAAGCATTTTATAACAATAATCACTAATGGTAAGAAGTGAATGTATAAACAATTAAGAACACATGCACTTAGATTTTGACCTCCCTTGGGCAAAACAACAAACTCAAAGTCACAAATTAAACACTTTCATAATTTTCATATTTCCTGAGAATCGGTAGTCATAAGAAAAGAGAATAACTTTTAAAACCATGACAAGAACTCAACATTCAGTGCCCCTACTTATGACCAATCAACAATCATTCTTTTTAGAAACTAAGCAATCTAGTAGTAGACTTGGGCAAAGTGTGTAAATAGCATTGATCTATAGGTACACTCAAACACCATTCATGATTATGACATTCTATAAATTTCCATATCATTTCATTTCTCCGACATTAGGATTCACATACATAATCATGAATCAAAGGATTTTTTAAGGTTGTAAAGTGCGCTAGCGTCAAGGTGAGACATATCTGGATAATGTAGCACCAAAGCCAACAAAGCTAGTGAAGCAATAGTAACACTCAATGTAATATCAAGAGGAAAAGCTAACATTCACCTAAAACTAGGTATCATCAGTTATGATGAATGCAAAAGCTATGTTTCACATCTCAAATTCAAGCTCTCACACCCCAAACCACATGAAGTATAAATCAATCACAACAATTAATGACAAACAATACATTATAACCATAAGTGGTGATCCTTCTAAAAAACATATATCTTATATGCATCATAGTTAAATCACCCATTCCATACAACTTTAGGAGGAAAAACTACTCATAAATAACTTTGCAAAATAAATGCATTTCCTCCTTGATAATTTTATTTAAACATATTTTTCTTCCTTTTCTTTTCTTTTTTTCTTTCTTTCTCTTTTTCTTTTTTTCCTCTTTTTTCATTAAAATTTAAAATAAGCTATATCAACATTGGAACTCATTGTTAAGAGATAAAATGATATTTCAATAATTATAACCAATCCACACATATGCACATCCCAACAGATTAATCAAGGAAACAATCATATAATCTCGGGTCATTTAACCAAGGTTATGTTATCCCTTTATTTTTACATATAAATATACAAATAAGTAATTTACTTAATATTTTATTGCTAATAAATTAAAATTTACTATGAAATAATTTATATTTTCAAAAGATGAAATTATTTTAAACTTAACTATATTCAATTATTTTAGCTTTCTATATAAAATAAAATTATTAATCATCTCGGAAACACAATGATTACGTATTGCATCCAAGATTCTAGCAATGGTTTTTCATAAAAACAATCTAATGAATGCATTCAAATCATCTTTATACAAATACCCAAATAAATAAACATAGGATAACATAAATAATCCCTAAAGAGAGAAAGATTCAACTTTACTCAATAAAGACATTACAAGAAAATAAGGTATTTTGCGACGTTTTTAAAAAGTCACAGAATACATTCTGCGACGTTTTAAAAAAACGTCGCAGAATGTGGTGTAGGTAAAAGGTTTCTGCAATGTTTTATAAAAAAACGTTAAGGAAAATACTAACATTCTGCGATGTTTATAAAAACGTCACTAAAAGTTTGGATAATCTGCGCCGTTTTTAAAAAACGTCACGCCATGTTTTTAAAACGTCGCAGAATATGAAGAAATCTGCGACATTTTTTTTGTAAACATTCCGCAACGTTTTTATTATTATTTTCATTTTTTGAAAAAATAATTAATTTAATAATTTTTTTAAATAACAAAATTTTTTAAATCTTATTTATTTAATAACTATTCAATATTATTTATAAATTTTATTTATTTAATAATTCTTCAATTTTTGTAGTATATCATTAATTTTAATAACTATTCATGTATGACAAGAATTTCATAAGTGCAGAAAATTTATTAATTAATTCCAATTCCCAAGCATGTCATAATACAGTAATTAACATAAAAAATACGTCATAAGTGTTTAATATATCAATATGAGTACATATATTTAATCAATATGAGTACATATATCTAATCTAATCTTCAATAAGAAATTTATTGTACGCAGTACTGCAACCACCACTGAAAATTGTGAAGCCTCAAAATCTCAGGACCACTTGAATTGTCTCTCTTCCTTCATTGAGCTCAAGTTCAGTTCCAAAATGAGATATATCAGACGATCACCACGTTCAGAGTAATAATAGATGCCGCCATTTTCTGAAGTCTTTGGATCTCCAAGTATCTCCTCTGTCTACAAAAGTATAATGAACAACCATTATATGAATGAATGGTAACTTAAAGAATAAAATTTACAGAGTTTGTAATATATCTTGCATAGCCACAGAGACCCCACTGCCAAGGGAGTAAGGTGGAAACAAAGGAATTTACACTTGGCATATATTCCTTCTTCACAGTTGGTCTTCTGGAGATTCAAGTAGCTAGACACCAAATAGATCGAACCTGGGACCACTACATGCCATGTTAAAATGATAACTTGACTATCCTGTTGTATTCTTTGCTAAGGATATTCTCCTTTGAAACAAAATAGGATGACCAGTTTATTTAGTTGGCCAGTCCACTGAAAATGTCATCAGCTATAATTTTCCTGTTGGGTTGCGCAAGTACCTACTATGGTTTCTGATAAATGAAAAACAAGTAGTTATTTCTTCCACGATTGACCATCAATAAATACTCAAATAAGAGATGCCAATCAATGCACCATAATTAACAATCATATCATGCATATATAGATTATCACATACAAAGATGAAAAATTCCACTCTTTATTGATGTCCTGTTCGAGTAATTCAAAGTGTAGTTCTTTCTGTAAACTCAAAATAACCTTATAAGAAATTGAGAAAAGTTTACCATTTGCATCATGAAATTGAAAAAAATTGAAGACCTTAATTTTTAGCGTAACATCTGCAAAAATTCTGATTACTTCAGTTACCTACAATCATGCAACTCCTTTTTCAGAAACTCATGTTGATAAATGGCTACAGATGTATCATTAAAACAGAACCAACGAGCAAGAGGAAATATAAGCATATAGTTCTTTCCAAGGAAGGGGTTTGTACAGTCAGCTATGTCATGCTTGCAAGATGATTCATTATGTATTATCAGTATAACATCTTGACAAATGTATAACTTCTTCCTTCGTCAGCTTTCTTTTGCAAGCAGTTTCTGAGTCCTTGTCACTTAAAAAGTCAAGTTTGTAGGGAGCAGTGACCAAGCCCCCAGTGAATTAATGCAACCAATACAAAAGATCCAAACCCCCAGTGAGCTCAGATCCATGGAAATAAAGCTTGGAAGCACATACAGCATGACTAAGCAAATTACTTTTAAGCCCAAAACAACGCAGGTGGTCTTTCTACTGTGCAGATGGTACACAAAACAATCAATAAATTCCAGCCTCAAAGCATTATCAGAACTTTATATTTTATAATAACATGAATTTTTCCTCCAAAAATAGAAAAGTTACTACTTCCATGTTGAACCTATTGCCACATGTTAACATCTAGTAAAGGAAATTACCTCATCAAGCACTCGAAGATAATTTATAGTATTTCCACGGATATAGTATTCAGACATTCGCTAAAAACTGTTTCCATCCTACATCATAAGACAGTTAAACTGTAAGCTAGTCCTCAATAACAAGACAAACTTACAAGAAATTCATGTAAATCAAAAGTATACGGTACTTTGGAGGTGCAGATAACTTCACATAGGTGATTGTTCATCCAAGTATCACAATTGACCAAATGCCCATTGTAAGTCTCAACATTTTTCAGTTCCAACAACTACTACAAGATACAACCTCCAAGAATTACAAGCTGCAGAAAACATGATAGAAGGGGTAAACAGAGTCTAACGCAGTAAACCAATAGGGTAAACAGAGTCCACATGAAAGTCAATGCAATAATGGAGGATCTCTTACCATGGGATGGCCCTGTGCCGTCTTAAAAAGAGAAAGAGGCAGTTGCCATAAGAAAGGAAAGAAATTCACAGTTTAGCCAAAGATGATCAAAGAGAACATAAACAAAACAGAAAGGGATAAGAAAAACACTCGAGTAGGTTTTAAGCCTTCTACGACATTTTCTTCAACAAAACATCGCGGTTTCCATTTCGCAACATTTTATTAATAAAACGTCACGAAAAGTGTTACAAATTTATGATGTTTTCACAAAACGTCACCAAAAGTTAAAAAAACGTCATAAAAAGGTTAAACATTTTGAGACGTTTTATAAAAAAAACATCGCGAATAGTATATTATTCTTGTAGCAAGAAGTGCTCAAATGTGATGCTCGAGTTCAATTTCACCACCTAACTAGATTGAGAAAGCTTATCCCTCTACGGTCTCCAAAGAATGTGTGCTTTGCCTCTCCTTTGCTTTCAAAACTTATCCATGTTAAGTTTAGCCACTCAAATGTCATTTTATATTAAAAGTTAGGGTTTTGGGGAGTCATGCAGTTGAATACTAACTACATGTCCAACCATTTATGTCATAAAATTGTTCCCAATTCGTGTACTTACATTCATGGCTATGTATCTCCCAGATCGTGTTGAATTGATGTTCTTCTGGAAATTTCTTGTTCAATCCTTACCCTAATCTATTTCCTTCTTATTCCACGAAGACAATTGAGATTTAACATCAAGAAGATGGCTTAAAGAATATGCTTTTAACTCACTTTAACTTTTAAACTTTTAAATTGTACCTAAAACCAAATAGGGACCAAAATGATTTTCTTAAACATTTCATAGTATTAATTACTAAATGTTGCGGAATAAATGTACAATCAATTAGGTACATATCAACCAACATTTGAAACAATCACAAAAGGTACCAGAATTTGAAACAGTCACATGAGAACAAATCGCAAGAAAAGAATGCTTCGTAGGTGAGATAACTTCATGATACTTCTCACTTGGAACATAAGGGAGGCAAATACCGCTAACTAATAGCTAGGGATTTGAGACATAATCCCTTGTAATAAAGTTAGCTTAGTTGGCATTGTAGAAACAAGAATTAGGAAGGATGATTATAAGCTGTTATATTATTTTCCAGCTAAATGGCAATGCATTTCTTACCTATCTAGTCATCCAAATGGTAGAATTTTTATCCTCTATGATTCCATTTCCTTATCTAATATCTCTTTATGCATAACAAATTAAATAGTGCGTTTAGAGGTATCCCTAGGACAACTCAACCAAAGAGTAAGCATCTCCTTTATCTATGCGCATAACAGTGCTTATCAAAGAAATTTCCTATTTTCAAAAATCTCTTCGGAATTTAATCGCTATCAAAAATCTCTTCGGAATTTATTTTTGATACATTACTCTCTATCTTTTCTTTCTAAAAGGATCATTTCTTGTTTATTATTTGAATTATGCGACGTAAAGAAAATATTATAACAAAATTTTATGACACGTTCAAAAGTAAAAGCTGCGTTGACTGCACAGCTACCAAACAATTCACTTTTATACGACTGGATTGAGTTAAAATAATTACTTCTACAGGGAGCCTTATCATGGTCTGGTCCCACAATGGGGAGGAACCAATGACCTCTTGTTTTCCCACCAACCCCCACAAAAATGCATCGCTACTGTGCTTCCACCGCTACTCCCCTTCTCTAGTTGCCTTTTAAGTGTTTACTGTTTACATAACCAAGCTGAGAAACTTACGAAGAGTGTTATCAATGACAAAATGGCTCAGCAATCAGAACTTAAGCTTCACGTAGTGATGTTTCCATGGTTTGCGTTTGGTCATATAAGCCCTTTCGTGCAACTGGCCAACAAGCTTTCTCTCCAAGGAGTTGG
>JANZLC010000009.1:5845395-5863580 GCA_026413385.1 Erythroxylum gracilipes
TATATGGTGTTGCCCATCTACCCAACCCGTTGTCTTTGTGATGGCCAGAGACTTGAGTAGGTTTTAGTGGGTTTATAGGAACGTTGTTTTGGGTCCTATTCTCGTCGAGCATCAAGAGTACACCATCTAGCTTGCTTCAGGAAGAGGATAGAAACTCAACACTTCACAAAGACAAAGAGAACTTCAATGAAGAGGCAATGGCTGGAGGTATTTTGGTTAAATTTCCACTGCTTGCTTCATATATATATACGGTTATGTATGGTGTTTATATGCATGGATTTTGTACGTAAATGTTTGTATGAAATGCATGCTGCTGCTAGGTTTCATGTTTTACACATACTCCTACAAACCCAGATAGTCTCTATAAAATATTTTAGAACAAGAATGACTGCATCAAATGAGAATGACATGGAGAAGTCATGAATTGCGATAAGTGCTAGACAACATAAGACATATCTAGTGTTGTGAGATTGACGTAAAACAATCTGCCAATGAACGTCGGGAATGTCTTGGATCTAGACGTAGATCCATAGTGTTAAGAGCCGATTGCATGCTTCATCAGAGGCAAGTTAGTTAACACCTAAGTTTCATTTTGTTCAAGAGCATCTAACTTTTGTTGTATGGCATGCATCTAGTTTGGATCTTAAGATGCTTGAGAAAATTTTATGGATTCTGGAACTTTGCTAATTTTGGTAGTAAAGGCTATATGATGAGAAGATGCAAACTAGACACCTGTGCTCTGAGTGTTCATTAAAATAATGATATCATTAATCCAATTTGGACATATAGCACGGTGAGAGTTGCATCGTAATAGTTGCATAATAGGAAGAGGTGATAGGTTTCCTAGAACTATATGTTGGCAAGGAGAAGTTGAAGTCGACACATCCTCTATAGGTAATGGTGAAATAGAGTTACCTTGGCTCGAGTCAACATCACGAAGTGGGCCTTGAAGGTTAAGTGCAAGGTAGATTGATCAATTGATAAGTATAAGGCTCGATTAGTGGCGAAATATTACACCCAAAAGGAGCGTGTAGACTATGATGAGACATTTTCTCTTGTGATGAGATTTGTGTCTATTTGTTAATCCTAGCTATTATTACACATTTACATTTGGATTTTTTCCAAATGGATGTGAAAACAACATTTCTTAATAGAGAAATCAATGAAGAGATCTACATAGATTAACTAGTTAGGTTTCATGTAAAGGGACAGGAGCACAAAGTGCGTCACTTGAGATGTTCCATTTATTGTTTGAAATAATCATCTAAGGAATGGTATCTTAAATTTCATCAAGCCGTTACATCGGTAGGCTTTACAATGATTGAAGAGGACCAATGTGTATACATAAAGAGAGAAGAGAATGAGTTTCTTATATTCTCTTTATATGTAGATGATATTTTGATAGCTGGGAATGATATGAAGATTATCATGGCCACTCAAAAATGGTTGTCCTCTACTTTTGAGATGAAGGACATGGGTGAAGTAGATTATGTTCTCAGGTTTAAGATCTCGAGGGATCGTTCTAAGAGATTTTTGAGTTTGTCTCAAGAAACATATACTAATAGGGTCTTGGAATGTTTCCATATGCATAACTACAAACCTGTTGACACTCAAATGGAGAAGGGCCTATACCTAAGTATGGATCAGTGTCTTAAAATAAAGGAAGAAAAGCAACAAATGGCTAAGGTGCCATATGAAAGTGTTGTCGGTATTCTAATGTACGCTATGATGTGTACTTGACCCAACATATGCTTTTCAATTGGGATGGTTGGTAGATATCAAAGTAATCCTAGACCTGCGCATTGGGTAGCAGTTAAAAGGATACTTGGATATCTAAGAGGAGCCATTAACATGGCTTTGTGCTATCAAGGTAGGAGCCTCAAGTTGGTTGGATATAGTTCTGTCGATGGATCTATTGATAGAGACGAGAGAAAATCCACATCGGATATGCTTTCATTCTTGGAGGAGGAGTCATTTCTTGGTGTAGCAATAAACAGTAATGCGTGTCATTGTCCACGATGGAGCCCGAGTATGTTGCATATACCTCGGTGTTGTAAAAGGCGATATAGTTAAGGAGATTTTTTATAAGTCTCAACATTATCGGGCATCTTTATGAGGCCATAGTTATCAATTGTTATAACACAACTGCAAGTACTTATGCAAAGGACCCAAAGTATCATGAAAAGACAAAGCACATAGATACTCACTACCACTTCATCTGTGATATCATTGCATAAGGATATGTGGTCCTAAGGCATGTCTTTATGAGAGATATGATAGCTAATCCTTTTATTAAACCCTTGCTACAGATTCTTTTCAAAATCATATTAGGGGTTTAGGTTTGTTAAAGATTTGATGTATTTATACATTTACGTATGCATTAATGAAATATGTTTTTCATTTTAGTCTTGTGTCAATTTGCATGGTAAATTAAGATTTAAATGAAAATGGCACATATATAAAAATTTTCATCAGGCTTGATGTTGCTCTCTCACAAGAGAACATTGTCCCAATGCTATGATAGTGAGTGGGATGAGACAAATTATTGCAAGGTACCAAATGATTGGCAATCTCCTTAATTATCCTGGTGTGATTAAGGATTTTGTATGTGGCCTTAGCTGAGTGTTAAGATGAGACTTGTTTAGTCGAACCTAGAAAGTGTATCCATGTAGCCTGTAAGAAGACAGATTTGGGTCTATGGTGGCTCAAGTTGGTCACTTTATGGAGTGATTAGACTGTGTTCTGTGTGGTGTTAGTAGCATGCATTTCACACTACATGTGCTTGAGAAGACTGAATAAGGGAATGATGAATAGGTCGCTTCTTCATCACTATGTGAGCCCTATGGATATCTAGTCCACCTCTATATCCTTTGGAACATTGAGAATTGGTGTTGCTACTTTAACATATTATCCAAAGGTCAGGAATGATACGGTCTAGTAGAGTCTGACTAGGAAAGCAGCCAAGACTTCATGGATTGACATGAGTGTCTAAGGAAAAATCATTCTGATATCACACAAGATATTTGTGACTCATTGCCCAGGTGGTTACAAAGACATTAGTTGTCGATAGGCATGAGTTGTCTATAAGGTAACCACGAGTACAAATACAATGTGGGATTTTGCATAGCTCTTTAAAAAAAAAGATCGATCAGAGATGCAAAATCTAGCAAGATTAGAAACGATTTGGGGTATAATGAGATCTTAATTGACGTTACGTTAGTTTGATGGTGACTTAATGTAACGATCCTCGTCGGTATCTTTCTCGTATGGTTCTACGCTCCACATCCTGTTTGATAATGAGAATGAATATTTGAGGTTGAGAAATACATCATCAGTTGCTATGAACAAAGCATTTGGTGCTGCGAACAGGCATGTGTTGCTCTTTCTAAAGCATGTGTTGCCAATGTTTACAAATGAGAGATGTAGCAAAATAGAGCAAATAGTGTGTTGACATTGCCACAAGTAAACCAAAGTGGACAAGTAAGCCTTGTCTTACAAGAAAAACAAAGCAAACAAGTAATTGGTTACTTGTGGCAGCATCAAACTCCCCATTTTTTATCAGCACAAGTTGATGAAGAGAGGATGAACATCACTTCTCCCACACACAGAAAAAACAATGAATGAGGAAATGACCTATGGGATTGATTACACAGAGACATTTGCTCCTGTAGCTAAAATCAATACTGTTAGAGTATTGTTGTCCCCAGTTGCAAACTTGGATTAGCCTTTGCAACAATTTGATGAAAAGAATGCTTTTTTGCATGGTGCTTTGTTTGAAGAAATCTATATGGAGCTTTCACTAAGTTGTATAATAACAGAAAGGTAGAGTAAAAAGGTCTTCAAATTGAAGAAATCATTATATAAGCTGAAGCAGTCTCCAACAACATAGTTTCAAAGGTTCACAAGGTCTATAATAACTTTCAGATAACATCAAACAATTATGACCACACTTTATTCTTGAAAAGAAGACAAGGTAAAATTACTGCACTTATTGTATATGTGGATGACATGGTGGTGACAGGAGATGATCCAGAAGAGAGGAAGGGACTAGAAGAATTATTATCTAGAAAATTGAAATAAAAGATCTTGGTTGCTTGAAATATTTTTTTGGGATTGAAATTTCAAAACCTAATAAAGTAATTTTTCTATTCCAAAGAAAATATGCGTTAGACTTATTACAGTAAACTAGTAAGTCAACAAGTCAACCAGCCGATACACCAATTAAGGAAAGCTTGAAGTTATGTGTAGAAGTAGACCAAACACCAACTGCTAAAGGAAGATACCAAAGGCTTATAGGAAGGCTAATTTACTTGGCTCACCCAAGACCTGAACTTGCTTATGCTTTGGGTATTATTAGTCGATTTATGCATAATCTTGGAGAACAATATACGAGGGCAGTTATGAGAATTTTGAGTTATCTAAAATCTACTGCAAGTAAAGGAATTTTCTTTACTAAAATTATAGATTGGCAAAGTATAGAGGTCTATATAGATACTGATTTAGGGTAGATCAATAGAAGATAGACGATCAACTTCTAGCTACTTCACATTTGTAGGTGATAACTTGGTCATATGGAGAAGTGAAAAACAAAACATAGTCACTCGATCAAGTACAGAAGCTGAATTCAGAGGTATAACATTTGGTCTCTATAAAGCGTTGTGGCTCATATTACTTTTACAGAATTTAGGCTATCCACTGAAGCAACCACTTAGTCTGTATTGTTACAACAAAAATGCTTATGATGTAGCTCACAAACTTGTCCAACATGATCAAATAAAGCATTTTGAGGTAGGCAGGTTCTTCATTAAGGACAAGTTGGATGGAAAAATGATCGAGTTGTCCAAGATTCAGTCTGAGGATCAATTGGCTGACATTTTTACTTAAGCAGTTTCAAATCATATGTTCTCAAAATTTCTTGACAAGTTGGGTATGTCTGACATCTATACACAAACTTGACGGAAAGTGTTGAAATTTTTTTCTCCATAATTATTATGACTATACATCTGTAAAAATATTCTTAAACTCCAAATTATAGTTGTAAGGTTTCTTCCGAGTGATACCGAAAGCTCGAAGGAATTTTGGTTCCTAATTTTATCTGCTTTTTATTCAACTCATTTCATAAAAGATCATATCCTATTATCCCAATAGATACGGTCCACACGATACAAGTCTCTATACTTCCTTTATTCTTCAACGCCTACTTGTCCTTTGTCTAAATCTGTGGTAAACAGTTTCACTTTTATGGTTTTTCTATGACGTCTAACTAATCATCTTTTTCATTTTGCTAAATGTAAACCATCTAATTAATCATCTAAAGCTGGGAAGAGCCTTGAGCTCGTGGCTCATTAAAAACTGTTTGTTAAATCTACAGCATAGTCAAATTATCAGAAAGGTATAGAAGATTGTAGGATTTTATTGTTCCATTTTCTTTTCTTCTGACAAGGAGAAGGAGAGAATAAGCACTTACAGAAATGTTGACCAGAGCCAGAATTTTGTCACCAGCTCTGAAATTTTTGACTTCAGATCCAACCTCTACAATCTCTCCTGCCAAATCACTGCCTGTGGCAACAGTAAGGAAATACTCTCCTTTCAGCATAGCATTCACAAAATTACTAATAATGAATTAACTGAAACTTGGAATATATCCGGTCCATGCATCGACCAACTGATGATGCAAATACATGGAAGACTAAAAGATACTCTTCCGCAAAAGAATTTCAATTACCGGGTATGTGGGGAAATCTGCGGGGACTAAAAGGACGAGCTATTCCACTCTGAATTTTCCAGTCGACAGGGTTGAGGCTAGCGGCTTCAATCTTCACCAAAATTTCGTCTTTCTTCGCGATGGGGACTGGAACTTGAACATACTGCACGCAAGCAAAATTCCCAGCGAGCTACATGAGCTTGTTATATATGTATAGATAACGCACCACAAAGGAATCAGACGACACAACTTCTCTCAGGGTGTTAAACCATGAACTAAGTCATCCATTAAAGTAACACTATATGAAAATACACCAACAACGCAAAATATCAAAATGGTATGAACCATCTTTGGTCATCAAAGGGAAAACTTTTATGGAAGTACAGACCTTCAAAGCAGCTGCCCCTCCGCCATATCTATCATATATTAGTGCATGCATGAGCTTCGATGCCATATCACGTGAAAGAAGAAGAAGAAGAAGAAGAAGAAGATAGAAGCACAAAGAAGACAGAAGATAGGAGCACAAAGCAGACAGAAGATGGGAAGAGTAGAAAGAATGGCTGAAAGGAGAGCAATATGACGCACGCGTTTTTCCTTTCCGTATTTTGTCAGCAAGCTGGTCCATTAGACTTTTCCAAGAACTGCAGCGCTGAATTAGCAAAGATGGTGGTCGTTTGATGTTAGTTTCATATTTTGAAGTAAAACAACATACATGAAATTTGTGAAATATCAGAAAGTAAAAAAGGATTTCAAACAATTGTATTGATAGTCTGATAATGAAGGAAAACAAATTTGAAAGCTCGACAAAATTTTAATGCGACCCGGAGACATCAAGAACATTTCAAACTGCCTTACAAATTGAAACAATCGAAAAGTCTCTTTGGCCATTACAAATGTAACCAGAAGATCAAAACATGTGGAGGCTTATAAATATTTTCTCTTGTTTTTTTGGCTCATACGAATGTTTTCTAATCATGACACCCCATACCTTAAATCACGTCAGTAAAGGCTCAAACTGCAAATGAAGCAAACATCCCACATACATCAAATTTGTTATTGTTCATGCATTATTATCATAAATAAATATAGAAATTTTACAAACATTATCAACCATGGTTCATTCCAAAAACACTCCTCACGTTCACAATAGTTTCAGGGCTCTACAATTATCTTCCCAGTAGCATGACCACCAATACTCTTACCCCAAGCATCTCTCGCCTGGCATAACGGATGCTTTGAGTCAATAATGGTCTTTATCTTTCCCTCCTTAACCAGCTTAACAAGATAATCCAGATTCTCGCCTTTAGGAATTAAGAGCAGTGGCACAAGCTGCTGCTTTGAAAATGTGAATTTCTTCACTATGGATGTCATTATGGCGCTTGGTCCTGGTGTGATATCTATAACCTTCCCATTTTCATTCAAGTTAGGCTCAAAGGTTTTCCAAGGAATGTTTGTCGTACAGTGGATCACTGCATCATACTTTCGGCCAGATGGGCTCTTAAGAGATGCCCCATCAGGGGTCTTGTAGTCGAGAACTTCATCAGCCCCTAAACTCTTTACAAATTCAAGGTTGCGAGCTCCACATGTGGCAGTCACATGAGTATTCCCAAGTTTAGCCAGTTGAACTGCATAGTGTCCCACACCACCTGAAGCAGCAGTGATGAGGATGTTCTTTTGTTTGCCACTTCCATCAAGCTTGACTTCTGCAGATTCAGTGATGGCCTTGAGAGCCGTCAGACCAGCAACTGGCAAGGCTGCACCTTCAGCCGCTGAAACTTCAGATGGCCTTTGAACTGTCAAGTTCTGCTTTGCCACAGCATACTCAGCTAGTCCACCTCCTTCCTGCCGGTAAAATTACTCCGGATAATTGATCATAATATAAGAAAAAGAAAAACAACCATCATGGTCCTACAGCAACCTAGAACAAATAGCTCTAGTCAAAGCAATACAGCACTTTGTGACACCAATGACAAGGGGAAGATCTTTAAACTTAGCTTCTGATATTTCTCCCAGTGACAAAAATGATGATCATAAAGAGATCTCTTTCCTTTGTTCAGTTGTTACTTTCCCACTTGTGCTCTTGGGGCAGAAGATAATTACAGTGCGAATTGAGTTAAAGCTCATTGGCAAGAGATCACATTTTTAATATCAATTTAAGTTGCTGATAAGCAAATCTGAGAACAGACTATAGAGGATACAGTGTAATGGCTCTCTGATTATTGAACAAGAAAACTTTTCAGCCTTTTGACAATGATCAACCTCCGAAAACTAATCTTAATGGTCTTTATTGCTGTTATCAATAGTGTAGTCCATCATCTAGCAAACTATGTCTCTCACCCACAACCAATGACTAAATTCAGCTCTAGCATCTGATATATATATATATTTATTTATTTATTTTATTTTCCAATAATGAACCCAAGGTATAATCTAGAGTTTGAGCTTTGCTAACTGTGAACCGTTTAGAGGAACAAAAAAATCAATTCGCAATGTGATGAAATGAGGCAAGGACCAAAAAGTCTGTTTTACCACTTACAAAGTGGCTAAGCATTGCTACCACCTTGTCACCAACTTTGAGATTGTTAACTGCTGGTCCAACCTCCAGTACCTCTCCTGCTACGTCAGTACCTGTTGCAAGGTTAGAGAATTTTTGGTCAAATGACTTGAGAACAGAAACTAAATGACTTATGGAGAAATCAGAACAAATTCTGGACCAAGTTATGTAGCAAGATCATAAAAACGTTTTACAATGAAGAAATAAATAATGTGAACACATGATTAAAAGAATGCACAAAATATGATCCACCTTCAGTGATGCTTTGGTTTCAGGAAATGAAGCTTCAGTAGACAATCTTCGCTTTCCTTTCTTTTTTTTTTTTTTTTTTTTGCATGTTTGAGTCTTGAACTGAGATCAATACGACAGGGAGAGGGGATTTGTATGGTATGGGCCAAAGCTCAGTGCTTTGAAGAACAATCTGTCTGGTATTATATGAGTTGCTTGTCCTTTTGCACTTGCTTATCTAAGTGAAAATTTGGCCATCAGAAACTCTTACCCTTTAACTGTAAAAGTAGTTTGCCTGTTCATTTGCCTATTTAACTTAAAATTTTAGTCATGTTTCCCTACGTTTTATCAGCCGCTGATTCAGGAATTGAAAAAGCATTATGACTAGTTAAAATCCAACCAAACAACACCAAGTCATTTAGGATCTCTCGAGAATACAGACAAAGGACAGTAAACAGATGCATTTGCAAGAACAAGCAAGAACCAGTGCTCCAACAGATAGAGCATACATACCAACAAACTAAGCAAACGCTAATAGAAGATATTAGTGTATATCATCATGTTTCTAAGTTCGATGCTTTCCATTAACTTACAGACATATAAACAACAACTCTTCCAAAGTAAACCCCAGGATCAAAGAAGTGGAAGAAACAGAATTCCACTAAACTATACGCTCCACTATACAGTGAGAACTGAGAAGCTAACATGAATGAAAAACGTACAGGGTATATAGGGGAATCTGCGAGGTAAAAGAGGTCGCAACATGCCCTTCTGAATTTTCCAATCAACAGGGTTTATAGTAGCTGCTTCCAACTTTAGCAAAACCTCATCTTTCACTGGAATCGGGATTGGAACCTCCACATTCTGCAAATAGCATATCTCAGAAATCATTTGGTAGTACGGCCAAATTTCATAACCAGTAGTTAGCTCGTTTAGATCAGATGAATTTCAGGTTCAAAAATACTTGGTTTTCAATCTATCATTTGTCATCAAACGCTAAATAATTTCGACAAGGTAAATAATTCCAACCCTGAATTCTCCCAAATAACACCACCAATCATTTGTTTGTGTGAATATGAACAACCCAATTCACAGATAGTACCAAAAGATCTAACAAGGAAAGATGGTTCTTTGATGCACGCCAGAAGATGAAAAACAAAACAAAAGAAGAAACCTTTAAACCATCAACCCCTCCGCCATAACTTTCGTAGCGAAGTGCATGCATTAGTTTGGCCGCCATCTATATTTCCAGAACTGCTGGCGCATAAACGGAAAGGTGAGAACACAAGATGCCTTCTCACCAGACTTGGACCAGAGACAAGAGAAAGAGACTGACGAAAGAAACAAGAAAAATGAGTGCTGAACTGCCGAAGATGTGGCCTTAAGAGGGCACAGGATCACCTGTGGCCAATAGCCTGTTCCAAAGGTGTGCCATTAATTTTTTACCACATATTTATTTGGGATAGAAGGTCTGTTCCCTTGAGAGTGTCCACATACAAAGATAATACCCCGTATCCTCTCTTCACGTTTCCGTGTACCAATTTTGTCCAATGTCATCTTAGCCATCCACTCATATGAGATTCTTTGTCCAAATTCCCGTGTACCAACCCTGTTTAATGCCACATGAGTGGATGACTAAGATGACATTGGATAGAATTGATACACGAAAACTTGGATAGAGGATCACCTTTACAAGAAGCGAAATAACAATAACAGGAGTAGGGCTAAAGGATGGAGTGAGAAGGAGGCAAAAAATTGAAAAGAAGTAATGAAAGGACAAAAAAGCCCTTAGAAGAGGACTTAAGCAAAAGGAGGAAAAGAGCAAGTAGCCATCTCTATTATTATTATTCTATTATTATTATTATATCAGCCTTTCATCCCTACACTACCGAGTGTGGTCCATTCCCAGAACTGCCCAAACATTCACAATAATAATATCAGGGCTCCACAATTATCTTCCCAGTAGCATGACCACTAACGCTCCGAGCCCAGGCATCTTTAGCTTGGCTTAAGGGATGCTTCGAGTCGATAATGGTCTTCAGCTTTCCCTCCTTGACCAACTCAACAAGATAATCCAGGTTCTCCTTTTTAGGAATTAAGAGCAGTGGCACAAGCTGCTTCTTAGAGCAAGTGATTTTCTTAACCACGAATGTCATAATGGAGCTTGGCCCTGGAGTAACATCTATAACCTTCCCATTTTCACTCAAGTTAGGCTCAAAGGTTTTCCAAGGAATGTTTGTAGTGCAGTGAATCACTGTGTCGTACTTACGACCAGATGGGCTCTTAAGAGCTGCCCCATCAGGAGTCCTGTAATCAAGAACTTCATCAGCACCTAAACTCTTTACAAGTTCAATGTTGCGAGCACCACATGTTGCTGTCACATGAGCATTTCCGAGTTTGGCCAGTTGAACTGCATAATGTCCGACGCCACCTGAAGCGGCTGTGATGAGGATGTTCTTCTGTTCGCAGCTTCCATCAAGCTTGAGATCTGCAGATTTAGTGATGGCCTGATGAGCCGTCAGACCAGCAACCGGTAAGCCTGCACCTTCAGCTGTGGAAACTTCACGAGGTCTTTGAACAGTCAAGCTCTCCTTAGCCACCGCATACTCAGCTAGGCCACCTCCTTGCTGTAATTTATAAATTCCACTAGATAGATCACAAAATGAGGAAAGAATAACCAACATAGTCCAAATAATAAAAATGAACTTCCCATGCCACAGCTGTAGTTTGGTTCAGAAGCAGGAAACAAGCTTCAGTAACCAAGACTTTCCAATAATAACTGAATCATGTAAAATTTAAAGACAAGTTCTAGCAAGGTTTCCGAAAGGAGTTATCATTTCCTTTCTATAGTTTAATTGTTCAAACTTGAGCTAATGGAGAAGGAAAATGTTTATAGTGTTAATTGAGTTAATGCTCATCAACAACAGATCACATTTCTGGTACGAGTGCAAGTTGCTGACACCCCCATTTATCGCAGATTCTGGGATTACAGACCATAGCAGAAGATGTACTTTCAGATATTCAGAAACTAGAATACGATCGAGCCATTGCCCCACCTCTTCCAAGAACACTAATCTTAAGGTTCTGTTTCCTCTGTTATATATACTGGATAGCTGGTCTCAAACTCTAGAGCTTATCAGATTTACAATTCTGTAACTGGGGTAATAATTTTAAATGAACTATGAGTACAAGGTGACGAAAAATCTGATGCAGTCCACTATCAAGCTCTATCTATCTCTCATTCACAATCAATGACTAAAGTCAGCTGCAGCTTCCTTTGTGACAATTTTTCTCCTAATCAAGAATCTTAATTGCAATTTTGAGTTTGCGGTTGTCTAAGCATGAATGCTTAATAAAACTAGAAAATTTGATTGATCAAGATGTGTTGTATGGAGGCAAGGAGCCAAAAGTATGCATAAGCACTTACAAAGTGACTGAGCAGTGCTACAACCTTGTCACCAACTTTGAAATTTTTAACTCCTGCTCCAATCTCCAGAACCTCTCCTGCCACATCAGTACCTATTGCAAGAATACAAAATTTCCAGTTAAAAGATCTAAACAAATAAATTAACTAAAATACGAAGAAATCGGGATAAAGCTCTGCCCCAAGGATTCTGCATACTGTGTACATCTAGAATGAAGAAATGTGTAACATCACAGCCAACTAAAAGAATGCACGCAAGAATGGCAAAGTATCATCCACAATGCAGTGATGTTCCAGTGAACAATCCTCAAGGAGGCAGGCTTACTGTGGCATTATATGAGTTGTTCGTCTGTTCATTTGCCAATCTAAGTTAAAATTTAGCCCCAAGTATCTCTGTCCATCTTCTTTTTATTGCCAAAACGAGTCCAATTACCCGAAAATCAAAGGGACTGGAAGGAATTACGTTACGATTAATCTAAAGGGGCACTAACATCAAGCATCACAAATAGAATAAAGGAAAGTAAAACAATTAGATATAGGTCATTTCTCCAAGAGATGATTCGCTCAGTCACTCACAGTACATAAACATGATTCATCCATATAACAAGCAGCCAGGAAAATCACTATAAAACCCTCGAAAGACGCAATATCCCGAGTAATCTAGGGGAACAAACAGAAGTTTAATAAAACGAATACTTACAGGGTATGTGAGGAAACCTGAGAGGGAAAAGAGGTCTCAACATGCCCTTCTGAGTTTTCCAATCAACAGGGTTGATACTAGTTGCCTCCAACTTTATCAAAACCTCACCATTCTTTGGACTTGGTATAGGAACCTCGACATCCTGCAAGTTCAACAACCTTGATATTAGTATTACAGGCCAAGGGCTGACGCCTCCCAAATCATTTGTTCAGGAAGTACAATTTTTGCGATTAATTTCGACATATAATTGAAAAAACCAAATACACAGAATTCTGCTAACTAATACTCAGCCAATAATTTTGTTTACAGAACTATCACCACAAAAGTATAAGAGAAAAGAGAGGGGGAAAAAAAAGAAACCAGTAACCTTTAAACCATCAACCCCTTCGCCGTAACGGTCATACCGAAGCGCGTGCATAAGTTTTGCCGCCATGAACAAGTGAATGCAGTTTCGATAAGCGTAAGTGAGAATTAGAGGAAGAGGCTGAACAAAGACAGAAGAATGTTAAGCTGAACTCTATTTGCGTAATCGTAGTTGTAACTATCATATATATATATATATATATATACACACACATACATTATGGATTATGCCGATCTTCTCAAATAGAAAACTCCAAATGTGAGAATGACATACACATTATCATTTTTATTTAACGAAAGTTATTTTCAAGCATAGATAGATACCTGGAGAAAGGATTCTCTTTTTTGGCCAATGTTGATCAAAGCCTTAAACTTTTATATAAATATAAGAAAATATGAATGGAGGAGATAAAGGTGGAGCATAAGTACAAAATACGAATATGCAATTGATTGCTCTTTACTCTTTGAGTTTTACAATTTTTCTTTGTGTCCTCTTCTTCATGGTGACAATTGCCTGGTTGGAGCTTGTTTTCGAAGATGGTGGCCGAATGGGGGGCATAAATGCATGGTTTAAGAAAAGCACACTGTTGGAATGAGCTGTCAAGGAGATTTGCTTCCTTAATAGGCTTCTTGATTGGAATGATTGATTTGTTTCCGAAAAATAAGTTAGACTACCCTAATGGTTATATATATGTGTGTGTTAAAACATTAATCAAAGGTAGTAGAAAAACAAGAGGAAAGGTAAGACAGAGTTAATGTGGTTCGGCATCGTTGTTGCCTACGTCCACAAAGGTTGGCCGAGTGGGGGGCATATATGCATGGTTTAAGAAAAGCACATTGTTGGAATGAGCTGTCAAGGAGATTTGCTTCCTTAATAGGCTTCTTGATTGGAATGATTGATTTGTTTCCCAAAAATAAGTTGACTACCTTAATGGGTATATATAGGTACTTTGTAACCAGAAGACATTACGACTGAAAAAAAAAAAGAAAACTTTTGTGGACGTAGGCAGCAACATGCCGAACCACGTTAACTCTGTCTTACCTTTCCTCTTGTTTTTCTTCTACCTTTGATTGATGTTTTAACACACGTCAATCTCTCAGCATTAAGGTGTAAGCATCTACCCAACTAGGTAAACACAACAAACACACAATGAAATTTGTTTGACTAGTCTGAGGATGATGTCGGAAAAGTGAAGCAGGTCTCTAATTGTCCTTCCTCTCAATGGCAATACTTGATTGAAGGCTTGAAGCTTTGATTTTCTGGAGTTTCTTCCAATTTCCCTTGCTTTGTTTGAAGTGTGTAGAAGGCTAAAAGCTGCGCATGCCTTCCATGTTGGAGAAGATGAATTTGCATGCTAAACTCCTCTGCTGCTGTTGCTATCCAAGCTGAAAAAGGGAGGTGCGGCAGAGTAAAAAGAAAAGAAGCAGAGATTTGCTGCAAAGAAAAAGACAAAAGAGATTTGCTGCAGAGAGTTGTTTTGTTGTTGTTCTGTTTTGTAGCTTTATGCTGCCAGAAGCATTGTCTTATCTTAAATAGGAAATATTGGGGGAAGGAAAATTGTTAGCTTAGAATAGATAATATTGCAGAAGAAAGTTGTGTTGCAGAAGTCTATTTTGGATGTTTTGAATTCCTTTATATATGAAATCAAATGAGAACGTTGAGTGTGTCCACAAAAACCA
This sequence comes from Erythroxylum gracilipes, assembly GCA_026413385.1. Taxonomy (NCBI): domain Eukaryota; kingdom Viridiplantae; phylum Streptophyta; class Magnoliopsida; order Malpighiales; family Erythroxylaceae; genus Erythroxylum; species Erythroxylum gracilipes. Next base: position 5,860,049 of record JANZLC010000009.1, read on the forward strand.
TTTTGCTACAAAGCTTTTCCCACTTTTACATTCCACAGTTCCACCTGGATAGCCAAAAGCTTGGTCCATGTTTAGTTCATAATGTTCTTTAGTTATTCAAAATGAATTCGTGGGGTTATTTATATGATTCAAAGTCAATATGTGTCATATTAATTCTTGTCCTATTGATTTATAATTCTATATCATTACTAATAGTGGACATATAGTAATTACCTTTCAGATCCTCTATACCCAATAATCTCGTGCCCCCTGTTCCCCTTGCATCCAAGAATAGCTTGGAGGCTTGGATGCAAAGAACAAGAATGGCTTGGATGCAAGGAGAACAGAGGTCGCGGGGTTATTAGGTACAGAAAAATAGCTCCCTAGTAATTAGGCTATTGGTAACTCTCTCTTTAATGAATAGAATTTTTTTATCATATAATAATAGACATTAGCATAGTTTTTTATTTTAACGAAATATTTTATTTTTACTTACTCTTATAATTTTTTTTCTTATTTATTATATACCAATTTTATAGTGGTTTAATACAGATTAAACCTTTAAATCCTAAAGTTTTCTTTTAACTAGTTCAATGTCTGGTCTGATTTTTTAAACATTATAGAAAACATCATTTCTTTTAATCATTTTTTGCAAAAATCCATTCCTGAAATGCAAAAAATTTTCTTCAAGATTCTTTGACGTTGTTGAAGATATATGAACTTGGTTACTCATTTAATTCTAAAATATTAAATTTTGTTAAATAATTTATTATGATTATAAGTTATTGTATATATAGATTCAAAATAAATCTAGAAAATAACTACTACTAAATTTAACTGTTAAAACACATAATTGTCGAGAAATAGAATCTCTATATGAAATAACTCACAAGTCTATGATTGGAGTTTGATAATTATTATATTGACCAGAAACTAGCTAACAAGTCTCGTTTTTTTGTTTGCACATCGATGATTATAAGTAATAGTAGATTAATTCTACAATTTCTATATGTTTAGGCAATGGATCCTATGAAAGTTATGTTTCTTAATTCCCAAATCTTCCCATTCTTTTATTTGAGCTTCTCATACTAGCTAATTTCTTTACCTGGCCCTGTTTTCTTCTTCTATCTCAGCTTTTTCGATCGACTTATCTTCTTTTTTGTACTTACCCTATGAGTGCTCTTTTCTTTGTACTCTTTCTTCCTTCTCCTCTAACTCTTCAGATCCCCTTTACAATTTGGAAATAAATCCTCTGTTCCCATAAACTGTTCCATTGATTTTCATCTACACATTTATGTACATAAATGTGTGGTTAAAAATCAGTGGCATAGGCTTGAAACAGGTTAAACAGCACAGGTGATCCCGTGTCCTAGATTTTAATTGCTTCTACTCCGTAGAGAGTCCGAGAAGGGCCTAGAGGTTAGGGTCAATCTAAGGGCATCTTGGTATTTTTAATCTCTTTATATTTTATAGTCTTTCCTGTTCTAGTAATAGTTAGCTTTCTTAGATATTGGATATCAATAACTTTACTTTGCCACAGTTGGTCTCTCCTTCCCCCTCATATGCTTAAGAACGACCTCTTCCAGGGAGGCGGACTGCTCCAATATTGCTAGAAGAAGGTAACCTAAAATAAGAAAGAATTGTTAATACTTCCATTGAGGTGGTAAATCCAAGCCTCAGTTGGAGGAAGGTGATAGGAGGATCTGATACTAAATCTTTGGAATTTATCCCACCAACTACAAAAAAGGGTCGTGTTATAGTAACCCTGAAGATTGACATATTAAAGAAAGAAGAGAAGCCCTAGAAGGCAATGATATTTGTTTTTCTAGGAAGAAGGTCACCATTCTTGGTGCAAAATACGCCATTTTGGAGGTTGGATCATAGCGCGTCCAAGGTTCTCCTCTCTTTATACAACTATGGAGGACAAGCATCACTTTGAAAAAAATCAAGTATGATAAGGTGCCGATATGGATGATTTTGCATAACATACCTTTAAAGTGCTGGTCAATGAAGGGTCTATGTTTATTGACCAGTTATATTGGAAAATCAGTATGTATAAATAAAAATATAGCCTTGAGAAGAAGAGTGGGATATGCAAGAATGTGCGTGAGTGTGAAACTAAAGGAGGAACTTCTAAACTATATTCCACTAATGAGGTTAGGTGAGGGAAAGACATTGATGGAGGACTTTATTTGAATTACGTAGCAATGGAAGCTTATATTCGAGATGTAAGATAAACAATAAAAGGAGACAGGTAGAATATTCCTAAAAAGGGATTATAATGAGCTAATTGGAATATAGTTATGTACCAATAGAAGCTTATATTAAGGATGCACGGTAAACAATAGAAGGCGAGAGGCAAAAGATTCCTAAGGCTATGAAGGTATTAGTGCTAATGGAAAAGGGACAAGCTCGGGGGAGGAAACTATAGAGATAAACCAATCAACTGATGCTTCAACAAACTAAAAGGGGACTGTTGGTGGGAATGAAAGCTTAGAAAAGAAAGGTAATGTAAGTAGAGAAAAAAGGGAAGACTTATGGAAGGCTCAGGCTAGCTGACTAGCAAAGTGGCAATGAGCAATCTAAGTAGCTAGATGTTAATTTTTCTCACTACAGAGTAAGACCGCACATGGTCGTAACAAGAGGCCACGTACCTGACCAGGTCGACCAATGGTGCCGATCGTACGTGTAAGGCTATAATAATGGTGAAAGAATCCCTTGTAAAGGTATGAGGAGGAGATAAGTTGATGGATAATAAGGAATTTAAGGTGGATAATAGGAGAAGATAAAGGAATAAGGCTAGAGGGCCTAAAACTAAAATGTTTCTAGAATGTCATAGAATGTGAGGAGAATCAATAAAACCTCAAAGCAGATAGCATTAAGGGATTTCATTTTGGACAATAAGCCAGCTTTAATGGCATTTTGGAGACCAATTTGAGGAAGGATAGACTAGCCAGCTTGGAATTGTTAGGGAAGTAATGGTCCTTCCATTCAAATCATCATAATCACCACTATTATCGTATTGTGATAACTTTTGATCAAATTTGGTTTAAGTGTAAGTTCTACGTTCTAATGAGCAGGTAATGCTTCTAAAGGCCTACAGTTAGTGAAGTACAGGGTGCTTTCATATAAGATAGAATGATTACACATAATGAGTTATTATTACTGTTGGAATCAAACCGTGATAAAATCATGGGCGCAGCGGAAATTAAAATTTTACGGATTCTGAGCGGATCTCAATAATTGATTAAACTTGAATTAAAAACAATATTCGGATTAGAAATCCTAACTTGTTCGCTTTCCGGAGAAAAACTTCGACTATTTTTCTCTGAGTGATCAATCATTAGCTGTCCACGTGTCTAGCCTCTGATGGTATCCACAGAGCAATTTCCAAAATCGTTTTGGAGGAAGAAGAAAAAAAGTGCTAGCTTTCATAAAGCTCTCCCTTTAAATAAAAAAATCAAGATAGTCTTTTGTTAAAATTAAAATTCCTTAATTATAATTAGAATCAAATTCTAATTCTAATTAATTTAATTTTAATAAAATCAAATAT